>JAQFVV010013573.1:0-97821 GCA_028023455.1 Epiperipatus broadwayi | reverse complement strand
ATATCCTGCATACATTCATGCTATATCTGAGCCAGAGACACTTTAATTTCTTTACTTAAAGTAAACAGTCTCAGTAAATAGACAACAAAAAAAAATTATAAATTTTATATATATATATATGTATGGCTCATGTGTATATAGTCAAGAATACTCCTCCCATTGCAATACCATAATTCAAAAAAAAAAATTACATATATTTTTCAACATATCAATTCAGAGCCTGTATTCAGTTCAGGACCTGTATTTAGTTCAATGCTTTTATCAGTTCCGGGCATGTGAATTAACTAACTGGTTGTTCATACTCAAGAGAAAAAAATATACATATGCAAATGTTGTTAAAAAAATATTTCATGAAAAAAAAAATCTTTTATATATATCAACACCCACACACTCAGTTTAGGGTGTGTAACTAAGTTTGTCCATGCATGGCATTCATATTTGGAGAGAAAATATAATATAAATGCATATATATAAAAAAACACATATATTCAATTCAGGGCCTATACCTGGTTCAAAACCATGTTCAGGGTCTATACTCAGTTCAGGGACATGAACATCAATTGAAGAAGCCCACTGACTTAAACATCCATAATCAGTGAAAAAAAAAATTTTGACAATCAGGAAAAACAAAAATTTGTACTCATATATCTATCTTTCAGGGTCGTGAAAATTAACTAGGCCCCACGGAAGAGCGTCCATAATCGAGGAAAAAAAAAACCTATGTAACAGTCAGATTTGTACACTCATGCAACAAAATTCAGAGCCCAAGCAAAATATACCAAAGCTGACCGTAGTGAGGTGGTTGAGACCTCTAATCCGACCAAACTCCAACTCATCTGCCAGTACTCCAAATTTAACACCTTATGAGTGACATTCCTGGGGCTACACTCAGTTCTCATTTAACCGCGTGCCAACATAGAACAGGGAGAAACACGAGACTTAAGGTATTACTAACCTAACTAAATAAGTGATATATATAACACTTGACACTCTATTAATCTTATATACTAGACATACACATATAGCATATAAACTCATTAAAAAATTGGAGTAATGAACTGTGACATTTAATAATATACTGTGGATTGGATAAAATACTATGGATTGGATAAGATACTGTGGTTTGGTTTGATCTAGAGTCTGAGCAAGAAAGATATACAACAGTTTATATTTAAAAAAGATTTATTAAAACAATAACAAATGATCTAACACAAAATATCATGATGGCAGGGATTGTATAATCTTCACAAGGTATTCAATACAGGCAAGCATGTTACAATATTTGGGACTGTCATCAAGTACATCTGTTCCCTTTTAAACATATTACAATACATGTGTGTGTGAGTTATGGAAGTCATGCCTAATTATTTAATATGCTCATTTTGTGAACTTGACTTGCTTAAGTTAGAAGTTGATACTTTAGTAGAGATGATGATGAGTACAGCCAAGTTTAATGGCTGTTATATATACTAATTAAATGAGCAACTAAATAAACTCAGTATGCAGATTCAAACTGATAACCAGATTCAAACTTCAGTCTAAAGCTGAATGATTAATTAATATGGGAAAAAGAACTGGTTACCATTAGGTCCACATATATGTGCTATGGCGCTATATAAAATATTAAAGAAATAAACTTGCAGTGCGAGTGTGTGATTCTTCCAGAGTTTCAGCATCAAATGCTCGGTTTGCTCTGAGACCGACGGTTTGCTGCTATTGATATATGAACATAAAGTTCAGGAAGTCAGATTGGCTTTATGGAAAAATAATCTGGGTCCTCACGCCCCCAGTTCTAATGAAGATAGCCATAACCCGAACTAAATAAAGGGGCGGTTTGTTACCGTGAACCCTTGTCAGAGGCAGCAAAACGTAACACATATAAGTGTACTATATAAAAACAACACACCCGCAATGCACGCAATATATATATATATAAAGCAATAAGTATGCATATAATTAATTGCGCCTAAAACAGATAGCTTTTATCTGTCAAGCTAATTCAAAACAGTTCTTAAAATTAGCATTATAAGTATGCTAATAAAATGGGCTTAAACTACATAAAAATAATCTAGTTAAGATCCTGAATCTGCATATAAATATTCTTAATTAAGGAGGGAAAGTATATTCGATGGGACTTAATACAAACATTAGCAAATATACTTTATCATCTCTAAACAATATATATATATCCCCTTCCAACTAATAATATCAAAGGTTATAATATAAGATCGGTTAAGCAAATCTTTAAAAATACGATTTTACAATATATATATAACTATGATAACAACGAGTGGTTAGCGCATTCGTTTATTACCAATATTATAATTTCGAAACAATGATTTAATAAAATAAAAAATGCTTTTAAAATGTCTAAGTGAAGAATACAATTATCTCCTTTATAGATTACCTACTTAGTTTCATTGTTTTGAAATCTGAGCATATTATCACATATTAAACATAACAAAATGCATTTAAACAAAATATTAAAATTACTGAAATTAGGCAGACCGTTAGTTTGTAAGAATTGAAGAGAATAAATTTCGGACATTTAATGAGTATAAAAAAAAATATGAAATCTTTTAATTCATAAAAGATTTCAGCAGTTTAGAAAATTAAAGTAAGTGATTTTTTTCTTTTACATTATATATACAGTCACAGACCGATAGTTTCTTTTTATAAGAGGGTAAAATTGAAAGAGTTTTTATAATTTAGATAGAACGTTCTTTTTTAAAATGTTATAAGAATTTATAGATTAAAGTTCATACCGCAGCTCCTTTTAAAAATGATTACCATCTCTCTCTGCATCCTTGAGTGGACTTGAAGCATATATCAATGATAGTGGCTGGAATAGGGCGTCTGACAGCGTCATAATCTTCAGTGGCCTTTCAGATAGGTTAAATTTCTTCATATTCTCCATGCAGGTTGCTGGAAAGTCTATTCAAAGGAATGTTTAGAGGAATTGAGAGTCCATCTGGCTTCCGAGCCAGTAAATATATTATTCTACTCGATCATTTTTGGATTCTGGTCTCCACAACAATTTTCAGAAAAAAAAGCTAAAGAGAGTCCCCAAAAAAAATCTGCAATATTTATATTCCCTAGATCAAAAGCCAGCGACCATCTATTTTTAAAACACCATTCAGACTTCTAAGTTTTAGCCTTAGGTCTCTTTTGATTCTTATCTTTTTTTTTTATCTTGTTGCCCAAACTTTTACTGGTTTGATCTGGGAAAAGAAATTCATTACAATCGTAATGAATGAATCTAAAACAATGTCAATAACCTAAGGACTATCTGATCCCACCTGCAATTTATTCTAAATAAAAATCTGCGATATCTATATTCCCTAGATCA
Organism: Epiperipatus broadwayi; assembly: GCA_028023455.1. Classification (NCBI taxonomy): domain Eukaryota; kingdom Metazoa; phylum Onychophora; class Udeonychophora; order Euonychophora; family Peripatidae; genus Epiperipatus; species Epiperipatus broadwayi. The sequence goes on along the minus strand of JAQFVV010013573.1, from coordinate 94,472 downwards.
AAAGCCAGTGACTATCTGTTTTAAAACACAATTCAAACTTCTAAGTTTTACAGCAATCGTCTTTTTTGATTCTAATCTCTCTTTTTTTTTATCTTGTTGCCAATTTTTTACTGGTTTGATCTGGGAAAGAAATTCATTACAATCGTAATGAATGAGGTCTAAAACAATGTCAATAACCTAGGGACTATCTGATCCCACCTGCGAATTATTCTAAATAAAAATCTTATTATCAATCTGTGAATTTCGCATGTGATTTATAATTTACTTAAACCAAACTTGTTAAAGAATATTTAGCCACATTTTCTAAACAAAATAACCCTTATACAATATTATTTATATAAATGCTGCAATATATCTATACAAAATTTAATATCATTATCATTTACAGGTGCTTGTATGTGTGACAATATACATATAATTGTTTGAATGCATATCAAACTGTGACCACATATATAACTGCACAAATGAATATCGCTGTGTATATATATACAACTGTGTAAACATATATATACAGCTGTGTAAAGGCATATAACACTGTGTGTATACATATACACTTGCACTAAAGAGTGTTCAAAACCGGCATAGATGTGTCTATGGAGACATAAAGGTGAAACAGATAGAAGGACAGTAATATCTGTTTCAGTACTAACAACTCATAGATTAAAACATATAAATACCAACATTATAAAGAAGTTCTTTTTTTAAACTCTCAGCTAAAAGTATAACAACTTTAAATTTTCATTGCGTTCTGGTTGTTCCACATAAACTTATTATATATAACTTTTATTTTATTTTGTCTGTACATTCAGCTTATCCTAAGATTCGCGCAAGGTATTTAAGTTATTGCAACAATAATCCTTCCTTTTCTTCTTTGTTTAGTAATGCAAAGAAAATGTATTCATGGCTTGCTTTATTTATTCTAGATGACATATATTTCTATCTTTAGTATATGGCACTTTTAGAATTTCAATTAAAATATATGTGTCATGCAACATTTTTCAGCTAAAACTTTATAGCAACTGACATTCCAGCCGGTATGGCTCAAAGTAAATACTTCTATAATTTATTGTAATTAAGATTTTATATATATATAGCTGGAATAATAATGAACATTTTTCAGTTATTACCGATTTAGTTCTATGGATTCTTATATATACTTAACTTTTCCCCCGAGATTTACAGTTATTTTATTTATCCTTACTGAATATTGATGATGTTTATTTATTTCTTTTGGTTTATTATTGTAATTCATTTTTCCCACAACACAGTTATTGTTCATTTTCAGTGAGTATATATGTTGATCATTCATCTCCGATGACTTCTTCAATATTTATTAATTTTCAAGAGATTATTGGGAATTATTGATTATTGATCTGCCCAGTAGAAAACAATTAATTTGCTCCATTAGTTTAAACATAAAGACGATAATTATTTAATATATCGATACAGCTATAATTCATTACTTTTCTGCTTGCCAATAATACGATTTTAGGAATTTTTAATCCAACTTTTTTTCAAAAAATATTACAAGAAAAGAAAGAGAAAAAAAACCTAGTTAATTATTCTTTACGATCAAGAAGTGCTTTTTTCTTCCCTCTCCTGAATTTCATATTCCAAGATTGTTTGAAACTCTTTGATTGGCTAATATTTTCCCACTTTTTTCTATGAAACAGTCATTTATTTTGAAAGTTTTTGGTTTATTATTTTAAAATGACCGACTTTTCGTTTTTAAAAAAAAATATTGAAATACAATATTTTTAGAATTTAAATAAAGATAGAATTTACTGTTTTAATTTTAAATCAGTATTTTGTAAAATTAAACCTTATTTATTTACTTTTAAATATAGCAAGATTTGAAGATAAATAATTTCTATTTTTAATATCAAATGCGCACAAACAATAATTATTAGTATTTATAACGCATTGTGTTTACAAAACACAATTTAAGCTTCACTGGTTTTAAATACTAAATAATATTAATTGTTCATCCATCTGCATATATACGACTCTATAGGTTATTATCTATGTGTATTTTGAGTTAAGATCATTTATAAATTTCCATTAGCTAACTTCGAGTTCAAACCCTATGATGTAATATTTCATTATTGTCATCTTTTTTTCCCCCTACTAAAACCTTTATAAAAAAGGTGGAGACTCAATGTAGGAGGCTTTGCTGGGGTGTGAGAACAGCAGTAATTGGCCTCAACTTCCTTCAAAAGCCTAAATCACAAAATGGACTTGGACTCCATTCAATCAACACCTTCTTAATCCAGAAAGCCCACAATATTTTAACCAAGTTATTTCAGGATAATCCAAAAATGGAAAGCCCCCTACCAATAAATGAGGTTGAACCCACTGACCACCCGCCCCCCAAGAAAGGGTAACATTTGGTTATAGCAACAAGTCACCCTTGTGACTAAAAATGTAACAATGTCCAATTCCCTTTTCAATGGCAAGCTTTCCTATTGGGACACCCATGCTCTAATCAATGGTAGCAGTCCCATCACTAAGACCAGACTTCAGCTAGGGATCAAGTGGCTTGCAGGGTTAACAAAGTTCTGGAAGCTGGAGGTGAAATTAGTAGACTTTATAATTAAAGTTAACATTGAGGCCCTACCAACGGCTGCATTCCTCCACCACAAGCAGAGGTATAAAATGGATCCGATATGCCCTCTGTGCAAGAAAACTGATGAAACAATTTCCCACATTCTTCAGGAATGTGAGACCTGGAATAAACTATGCTACCTGACATTGCAAAAGACCACAGATAAAGACTGGGCCTGGGTGGATATGGTGAAAGCTTTTAAAAAGGGCTCCTTTGGCAGTGTTAGATTGGCAACTTATGTTAACTTTGTCATCTGGTTGGCATGAAATAAGGTAACTTTTGAAAAGGGTATTGATTACAATATTGAGGTATTATACTTCAAATTGTTAAATGACGCCAAGGGCCATGACAAGAGGACATGCCAGCCATGGCTAACCGATCAGACTTGGAACCAGATCAAACTAGGGCCATACCTTGCCTAGTGTAGTGCTTACCTTACATAATAAATAAATCGATATATTAGTAATTAGAAATTATAACAGCCCAAAGAGCACTAACATATCACGATGATAAATCCTAGGAAATGAAGGTGTTAAGCCTAATTATAAATTAATAGATAAAATTTCTATCAAACCAAATCAATATTCCTAAACCATTTATAAACTGGTTTAATAAATAGACTTGTACGATTGGACAATCCAAACACTTTCTCATTTATAACAGTACTGGGAATGCTCAAATGGTAAAATAGATTTGTACAATTAGACAATCCAAGGACAATATTCCCACTGCAACTGAAGCGGTTGCCTTGTTTCTTTCAAGCTATGACCTCAAATAATAAGAGACATGAATAGAAGTGTTCTGAAAGTGTAACATTGCTGTTAATATAACAACATTTTTGTCTCCAAATAACTAATGGAGAAATGGACATGTATAATTGGACAGTTTTGTGAACAATAATTTCAGCATAAGAAGTTGGGTTTATATGTGTAAGTCTGGAAGGGCAGGTGAATTTTGTGTCACTGCACTTCTGGAACTATTAATATCCCACTCACCTATCCATACATTTATACTTGAATGTTCAAAATCATATGCATTAAATCAAGTGTATGGGTGTGGATGCGCTTGACACGCACTGACACTCCCTAAATTTCTTTGTAATGATTCTTGTTGATTGCATTGTAAAACTTATGCCTCTTGAATCGTCTTGAGGCACAAATAAAGGCATTTGAAAGTAAATATTATTGGATTTGTAAAATTTAAAATTATACACCAAAATTTTATTTTAGAATAGACTGGGCTAATAAAAAGTGCACAATATATATATACAGCCATCTGGGTACTTTTGTACAAAAATTCAACCCATAGAATTAACATTAACAATGAACACAATCAGTAACCAATCAAAACTTATTCAGATCAATAAGAAAACTAGGAACAAAAATCTTTAAACAATGTAACCACATAAATCAATGCATGATAGGAACTCAATACATTGTGAAGAGTCATGATAATGTAATTAACAATGTGAATGCATGCCAACCTTATAACATTCATTTTAGTTGCCCCTAGCCTACACACTGAACAATGTAACTACAATAATTGAAGTTTTTGAAACTAACTTTTTATTGAAATAATGTTTCAATACGTTCATTATAACCAAAGTAAAACATCTTGTTTTTATAATGTTTTTATAAAAACTATTAATATTATATGTTTTAACTCAAAGAAAAAATTTATTATTTCACTCTCTCTCCCCTTTCACAGTTAAATGAAATATAAAATTATACAAATTAAGACAATATTTTATTAAAATTTACTTTAGTTTGTGTATATATTATATAAATATATCAAATCAACATTCTACAAAATAAAAGGCTTAAATTTAATAATGCCAATAAATAATAATAATAAAAAATATGATCGATGAGACGTATATATTCAGAATATTAAAATTATGACAAATGTTTAATTATAGATAATCTGCTAAAAAGTCAAGTTGACAATGAAATGTTTTATCCAATAGAAACTTTCATTGTTTTATAAATCAATATTTGTTAATGACTCGAGTGTTTCAATTTAAATACAAGATACTAATTTCACTTCGCTTTTGGGTATATTTTTATATTTTACAAGTGTGTTTATTACATATATATCAACATACAATGTAACATTTAGACTAACCTAGGATATGATTTCACTTGTTAACATGTATTTATGATATCACTCTAAACAAAAAAAAAAAATCAATTTCAAATCAAAAATAAAAGACGTGAAACTTTGTTTTAATAATATTTCTATTAAATTTAGATGTTTTCATTTTTATTTCAATGAAATTCAAACTTTAAGAAATAATGTTTTGATAGTAACCAACAAATTACAAACAACATCATTATCATCATTTTTAAACGTTATCGATCAAACTGCAGGATAATCTCTCAGTTTAATTCCATTACTCCATTTAATCCATTCATCTTACATGTGGTCACTTACTAAATCTCTTATAATCTTTTGGAATTCAATGTATAACTTCAATGGTCCATTTATTATAATCTTTTACACCAATATATTCAACCCAACTCTATTTCAGTTTCTTAATCCTTTCAATGATGTGGATAATATCTGTTTGTTCTCTCATCTACTTATTTTGTGTGATCACTTTTTGTTACTATTAACATACATATATCCATACTTTGTTGAGTGATATAAAGTCTCTGTATTGATCTTCTGTTAAGTATACAAGTCTCAGATATATAATTAAGAACTGGTAAAACACATTTATTAATTATCTTTCTTTTCAAACATATTGCATATTTAGTATCAATATTAAATTATTTCCACAAAAAGTACTCCATTTGAGTTTAATTCTATAATTCATTTTATCCATTATTTTTCTATCCATATTAATAATCTGACCAAAGAATTTATACTTATTAAGTCTTTCTAGTATTTATTTTTAGTCCTATTTTCTTACTTTTATCTAATAACGCTTGCAACATTTCCCAAAACTCTGAAGCAATACTTGTAAAACAACCACATTATTTGCCAAATCTAACTTACAACAGTAGCATTTATAGATTCTATTTTATATATGTCACCTGGATGAACAGATGTCACAACAAGTTTACCATTTCTCATCCCAAGCCTGAAGACATTCATTTCTAAGTTGAAGGAATTTCAACATAAGGACAATATCATCTCATTTAGATTTTTATTTGACAACATATGGAGCCTGATTAAGCGGGATTAAACAACACCAGTGAGCACATCAGACTATCTGGTTGCCCGAGCAACATGGATAACTATTATTTTATTTACAATTGTATCATTCTTACATATGTTTTTCAATAAAGTTATTTATAATAAAAACAATTCTACTTAAGTGATCGTTTTATAAAGTTTTAAAACATGTGATAAATTTTATTATTTAAGCAGTGAAAATATTATAGAAAATTTTGATGATTCAAATAATAAATAATATTTTAGAGAAACCCTGTTTCTAGAGTTTAAGCCAACATCTGTCAGTATATTTATTTGTCAATATGACAGACAACAGACATTCTGTGAGCCTATGCTCTGCATCAAAATAATAATTGGATATCAATACAATGGTCATATAATCAGTACATCATAATTCATTTAAAATTCTTGATAAAGCATGTAATTATGCAAATATAATGTAAATGATAATAAAAATGAAATATAAAAAAAATATTCACCTATTTTAAAATACATTACAAAATGGGAACCTTACTATGTATTTTTCCTTTTTAATTGTTTAACACTCTTCAGCTAATCTTAACTTACAATTCAGAAAATATTTTTATATATCAAAAATATAATATTTATTAATGAATATTCAATCATCCTGTACAGATTATTTTACCAAATTTTTTTTTAATTATGGCCAAATGAAAATACCACTCTCTTTTCCCTTAAAAATGTAACAACATCAAAATCCAAGCCATTATTAGACATTGTGAAATTAGAAAGTTAAAGACAATTGATTTAAAAAGTGGACATATACTCTAATGTAAAGACAGAAATATTGGAAGTATAAGAGAAGTAGGATTCATTATAAATAAAAAGAGGAAGATGGAAATTGATGGTATATCAGACAGAGTGGCAAAATTAGTTGTTCAATTTAATAGCAGATACCAAATTCAGATAATTTAGATTTATGCCCCAACAAGTTCTCATAGTGATGAAATAGAAGATTTTTATATGGATGTACAAAAGGCTTTTGATCAGACAAAACAATATTTTTGAATTTTTATGGAAGACTTTAATGCTAGAATTGGTAAACAATTGAAAGATGAAAGTGCTGTAGGTACATTTGGTTATGGTAATAGAAATGAAAGAGGGCATAGACTTGTGGAGTTTGCAAAAAAAGAAAAACTTTCCATTAAGAATTCTTTTTTTTTTTGAGAAAAATGTTAAAAGGAAATGGACATGGAAGCATTCAAATGAAGGTGAAGCAGAATTGTATTATATTTTGATTAACAGAAAATATGTATTTCAAAATTGTAATGTTCATAATAAATTCAATACAGGAAGAGATCATTGATTAGTGAGATGTAAGATACATGTAATTGCAAAACTAGAGAGACAAAAATTATTAAAAAAAATAATATTCACAGTTGATATTTTTAATCTTCCAAAACATTCTAATGAATTTAAATGAGAACTTGCAAACCATTTTCAAATATTAGCAAACTTTGAACATGATTGAGATGTGAATGAAATTAATAGGAAAATAACTGATACACTTATAAAACTGCAACAAAGATAGCTGGTAAAAAAGCAGCATTTAACCAATAAAATTTCTACTGAGATGAGAAAATTTATGAAGATAAAAGGAATTTGAAGATATATAAAAATGATGCATTAAAAAGTATTGAATATGTCGAATTTTGTAAAATGGTATAAAAAAAATGACAATGATATAAGAAAGTATAATTGTGAACAAGCAAGGAAAGCTATAGAAGAGAATAAAGGTCTCAAAACTGTAAAACCACATTTTGGTATTGATAGGAAACTTATATCTGCAATAAGAAAAAAAATGGAACTATTACTAAAAAGAGAGATATTATCATCAAAATATGTGTAGAAGAGTTCTATCAAGAATTATATATCAATAAGGAACAAGAAATAGTATGTCCTACAACTACTATATCTTCTGAATTGCCCAGAATTTTAAATGAAGAAGTGAAACATGCAATTAAATTTATGAAGAAGGGAATATTCCAGGTAATGATGGAATTATAATTGATATTTTAAAAGATGCAGGGGAATAAATAGAAATTTTTTTGGTAAAGTTACATAAATGACAAGGTGATAAACAAGATTTTAGAAATTGCAGACCTATGAGTCTTTTATAAGTTTTATGCAAACTTTTTACTAAAATAATTACAACTTGTCTACAGCAAACTTTGGATTTTAACCAACCAAAAGAACAAGCTGGATTTAAAAGTGGTTTTAGTACAGTGAATCATATCCAAGTATTGAGAGAAGTTATAGAAAAGACCAATGAATTATGCTTTAGATCTGTAGATTATGAAAAGGCATTTGGTCCTATAAACATTTATTCAGTGATTAAAGCATTGGATCATCAAGATATAAACCCAGCATATTGTCATATTGTGAAAAATATTTATAAAAATTCAACAACAACAATTTGATTACATAATGATACTAGGATGGTTAACTTTGAGAAGGATGTAATCTTGAAAAATGTTTACAGCACTGCTGCAAGAACTATTTTGTGGTTAAAATGGGAAGCTAAAGGAGTAAACATAAATGGAGATTATTTAAGTCATTTGGATTTTGCAAATAATATGTTAGAGATTCAGAAAATATTGCAAGAATTATCAGATGAAAGTAAGAAAATAGGACTAAAGATAAAGGTTAAAAAGGCTAAAGTAATGTTCAAAAGATTTTCTCAAAAGGTAAAAATAAAGATTGATAATGATGAGTTAGAAGAAGTTAGCATCTACAAATACCTTGGTGCAGATTATTACTACAGATAGAAACATAATGGATGAAATTAGCTATAGAACTGAATTTTGTTGGAATGCTTATGGTAGAAATAATTTAATATTAAAAGGAAATATACTTATATGTTTAAAAAGACTTTTAATAAATGTGTTCTACCAGTTCTTACTTATAGATGTGAAACTTGGATACTTAATAGAAGAGCAATACAGAGACTTCATAGTACTCAAAGAAGTATGGAGAGATGCATGTTATGAGTAACAAGAAGAAATCAAAAATGCAATACATGGGTGAGAGAACAAACAGGTGTTACTAACATCATTAAAAGAATTAAAAGACTGAAGTGAAGTTGAGCTGGATATATTTCCAAAAGAGATGGTAATAGATGAACAATTGCAATCTTAAACTGGATTCCAAGAGATTGTAAAAGACCCAGAAAGAGACAATATGTGAGATGGATGAATGTTATAAGAAAGTGTGCATGAGTGATGTGGAGAAGAGAGGCTAGAAATCAAAGAAGATGAATTGAACTTGGAGAGACCTTCATTCTGCAGTAGATTTATAATGATTGACGATGGTGGTGATGAAAGCATAGTTCAATGGGACTAGAAGTTACTTCATCTCAATTCAATAAATTAATAATGTAAGTTGTAATACCATAAAACATTTTGTAATCATTTTATTGTCATATATAAATCATTCTATAATATCTAAGATCATTTAAGCCATTGTTTTCAAAATCATGGTATTGAATTATTATTATTATTATTATTATTCCTAAAATATTTCATTAAACCTCAACTGCTCATTTTTAAGAAGATGTTTTTTTTTTTCATTTTTAAAAATTAAAATCTGTTTTTTTTTTTTAAAAAAATAATAACAAAAAAAAAAACCCATGAGAGATCAATTAATATTTAAACATTATACTTACAATTTTAAACATAATTTTTAATAACAATTGTGTTTTAACCGAAAAAAATGTAAGCGTACAAAATACATCTCATTGATATTCATTAAGCAATTTTTCTTGAAGACTTTTTTCTATAATAAAAGACTTTATTTAAATGTATGACCTTAAAGTGATATTTCAATGTAATAATAAAATTACATATAAAAGAATGAAGACTATAGACTATTTTTAACATATGCCTTTTTTCTTTTCGTAAAGATTACGCAACTGTCCCGTTAGCTGTCTACTTAAAACAGTATGCACAACAATATCTTAATTTTTATCTGCTTACTCATATAATTTCAATTGCAGTTGTTACTTTTATTCTATTTTAAAACTATCTCTCCAAGTTTGAATAATCAATATATAGATGTACTTATTCATATAGTAAAATCCAGAAAGCAGTCCGGAGATTTTATAAAACTAAATTATCAGTTGTCCATTAATTACTCAAACTTACATTACATGGCTTTGGAATAAAATGAAGATAAATGTTCTTGGAAACATATAAGTAAACATTTGAAAATAAATATGATCCTATTCTTAGTATTACCATTCTTAATCAAAAGCTGTAATTGCCATAAAACTAAGGCCTCTATATTATGTACAAACTGATCTGGTGTCAAAACTACATAATTATTTAAGCAAGTCAGCTTGGGTTCACAACACTATGGCTTTTTCAAAATTTAGGATATTCTTTGGGTAAATTTAAAAGAATAAAAATAGCTGGTAGATGCATGAATACATTAGTTTTAGCTTTGATTGTTAGTCTTCTTTGATAAAGGCAATAGTCAGAAAATGGTCTTGTGGCAGGGATTCATAGCCTTATATCATCTGTATTGCTCAAGTTTGCAGTATATAGGTCTATAGTGAGTAAAAATAACAGGTGTTAATACTTAAAATATTGATAAATTATATTCATGAAATAAATCTGCTTTGATTTTAAAAAAGTAATATTTAGATAGAGAGAGCGATAACCTTTAATCTTCACTTATGGCCTTTTATATAAGCATTGCCTTTGTCCGTTCAATATATATAAAAATTCACTCTTGTATCTTGACAATCCATCTTAGAATGCAAATCAACCAGATTTGTGTGCACATGTAGTCATTAGGTTATACATGAAATATTTTAAAAGTTTAATGGAATTGAAATAACAAAACTCTAAATAAATTATTTTTATTTTAGCATTTAATTTTTTAACATAAGTATTATTAAAAGTAGCAGGCACACACTGCAATAAAATTCCATGTTTATGTATTTATAGATTTTAATATCCTTAAACTGTTTTATAATTTATTAAATAAATGTCTTTATATTTGAGTCATTGCTTGATACTATTATATATCCATGCATGTTAGACTTTCATTAATGTGAGCATGGTATCATGGGCTCATTATTCATGGGATTATGACACCAAGAAGTGACAAGAAGAGGTATCTACAGTAGTGAAGATCATGTCATATTATAGCAATGTTGTTGTTTTTTTTTACAATCAGGTTATCTAGAATTTTTCCTCTTTATGAATATCTAGACGTTTCTTTACTAAACTAAATAATTGTTTACTAATTATTCTAAAAAAAATCTGGGTTGACTGTGAGCGGTATACTTTAAAAAATTCTATGCTTATTTTTGACATATAAATGTCAGGATTAGTCCAGACTTAAACTTGTTTTTAGAATGGCAGATTGTTATATTATGTCACAATACCATATTGTATGTATAATACGTTGTTTTTTTTCTTTTTATTCTATAATTCACTGATAACTGCCAAACATTTTTAATGTAATTATTTGAAAATATTTTTTTATACAAATACACTAATGATTATTAATGATCATTTATTAAGCTAAAGATTATTATATCAGTTTTAACCAGATGTTAATCTTAAATATAATTAAAATTAATAAGTCTGTTTTAAATACAAATATAACATTGTTGATTTAATTTAACATTCTTTTTCTATTTTGATTATAAACTATGATGATGAGAGCACATGAAAGATATGACCTGGACCAATTAAAGATAGATTTTTCAAGTAGAAATCTTGAAGGTCATTAAACTTTTTTAAATGTCTTTAGCTAAGTACTTTAAATACACATAGAAATTATAAGTTTATAATATATTTTTTTATTCTATGAAATTATAAGTGTTTTACCAAGAAATCACAAAATTAACATATATAGTAGTGCAGATAAAAATAATAAACAACGTATAAATAAATGCACATTACAAATAAATATATTTATATAATTTGATACATTTAAATTATTTTAAAATTACTGAAAAGTTTATAAATAGAAGCTATTATTTTATTCATAAAATATACAAATCTGTGAAGATGCTATATGTCCACAAATATGAGGAAATCGGTGCTCATAAATAATATGGGTTTTTTTTTTTGCCACTACAATGATAGCTGCTGATAATAAAATTAAAGTCCTGTTAAAACATCCTATGTATGTATTAGGAAACTGATTATTAAATTTAGTGGCAAAACAATGAGTTACACTGCTTCCATTTCCTTCTTACAATATGAACAAAAACATGTCGATAATGTTTGTTTACTAAACATGAAACATAAAACAATGAGGTCAGTTTAAAAAATTCTATACAACCTCCCAAATAAACCACCAAAATGGCTATATTTAAAGAAGCATGATGTTGAAGAAATCCAAACAATAAATAAGCTATCGTTGCAGGAGTATCAAAAACAATATGAACAGCTACTGATGACGCAAGTATAACACATAGATTGTGATTTTCCTTCATTCTATACACATTAATTGTTTTTTTATAAGACTTCTCCATTTTTAAAAATGCAATATATGTTTTTCTATTAAAATAACATAAGAAAACTAATACTCCTGTGCGTGAAAAAAAAGTATTTACAATTTGCCCTCCCAAATAATAATTTGATCCTATGAATTTATAATCATGAACTACTTCATACATTGTTGTATTTTCAATGACATGTAGTGTAATTTTTTCACACAAAAAAGAAGGCCAATTTAACAAAAGTCCAAATAAAATAGAAAACATTACAATATAACTTGTCATTCTGCAAAGTGTGAATTTGTAAAATTTTAATGGGTGACATAGGCCTACATAACGTTCTATGGTTATAGCACATGTTAAAAAACTATTGGCAGTAACACATGAAAAATATAAGCCAAACAAAATATATGCTCGAAAAAAAGCTTCAAAATGTGAGGTGTATCTATTATGCATCCAACTACCATGAATTTCAGATGAAAACATGCAAAATAAGGCAAATAGGTCAATGCAACTGGTAATACGAATGTAAATATAAATTTTGGCTTTCATTTTAGAGCTACTAAGAATGATCAAGTTCATAATATTTCCTATGGTTCCAATAATCACACCTCCTATACCAATATAATTTACAATAAAATCTTTGATATCCAGCAATAGTTTGTGTGAATTCAATTCTGTCATCGAAGAGTTGTCGGAATTATTATTCATTTTGCAACTTCCCTGATGATTTTAAGAATTCTTATTATGAAAAAGCGTGAAGATACATCAATCTATAATTGCACAAAAAAAAAAAAAACATATCAATACATAATTGAATTATTTGAAAAGTTTGTAAATATCTAAGTGCAGATTAAATATGCATTTACACTAATTTTCTATCTATTTATTTTATGTCTATCTATCTATCTATCTATCTATCTATCTATCTATCTATCTATCTATCTATCTATCTATCTATCTATCTATCTATCTATCTATCTATCTATCTATCTATCTATCTATCTATCTATCTATCTATCTATCTATCTATCTATCTATCTATCTTTCTATTATCTGTCTAACTATATGTCTACTTATTTACTTATCTATCTTTTCAGCCATTTATCTGTTATTTGTATGTTTGGTTATCAGCAATTGAGATCTTTTCTGCTAAAGTTATTTTATACATTTTTCTGCAGTGCAATCATTTATATGTGTACTGCATTACTACTGTAAAACACAGAGTATTAGCATTTTGTTCAGATAAAATTTATATATTATTTGATCTGCTGATTTTTTTTTAATTTTATAATAAATTTCTAAATAGTATACAACCAAGAAACAAATAAAGGAGAAATATGTGAATTTTTCATATACTAAGTTAAAAAAGAATATTGGTCCAATACTAATAACCATAATAAGCAGTGGCATAAGGCAAGACAAGAAAGAAGGAAAACAATTCAATTTTATGTTTTGAATCAAAATGTGAATCAACCAAATGTTTAAAGTAAAAGTATCACTTATAGATGTTTTAATGATGTTTAATGTTTCTTTTGAGATCTGAACAATTTATTTAAATCAACTACCATTGAAATGCTGGATATTAGTTTTAATTTTCATATTTAAATTTATCATTTCTGAATTTGATTTTTTTGATTTACTTTAGTTTTTTAGCAGTCAATTATGCAAATTTTATCAATAAATTTATTCATTTCAAATTGCAGTAGTTCTAACTGTATTATTACAAAAATATAAAACCCATCAAAATATTTCTCTTATCTTATTGACATATCATAATTATAGTAACAATATTTTGAATAATACATGAAAGACAACAGCTTATTTATTAAGTTATTTTAATTTACAAGTGCCAAACTTATTCTACTGACAACGTTGACATTATCCACTCTAGATAAATACATTGATTATTATAAATATGTGATTTTTTCACATACGTTAGTGAAGCTATAATTATACTATAATGTGTAATATGTCTGCTTTGCACAGATAAAAGTGATGCCAAAAGAAAAGTCAAAGAAGCTGATCTCAGTACCATTAATAGAAGAGAGGCATGTTTTGCTCTCTCCAAACAATGGACTAACTAATTAAAAATTCAAACTCATTTGCATATGTGTATAATAAATCACAACAGTCTTCATTTGTAAAGCTATGAGCATGAGTTTTGAACATTAAATCTCGAAAGCGCTAAGCAGACATATTACACATTATAGTATAATTATAGCTTCACTGACGTATATGAAAAAAAGGTGCATATTTATAATTACAATTTTTACTGGTGAAGAGAAAAACAATTTATTAATGATTATTGCTAATCAATTAGCGCACTATAAAATATATCTAGCACAGATATAAGCAATAAGCCTTAGTTAAAGATTAATATATCTGTGTTTTTTAATTTAAACAAGATGTTTAGGGCATAACTGCAACAGGAACTGTGGTATTAGAGCTGCGACGTGAATAATTATAATCATTTAATCATTAGATTAATTAGGTTATTAAATCAAAAACATATTTTAAAATCTACATTAAAAAAAACAATTTAACAAAAAAAAAATACGAAAAGCATTAATGTGAAGAATAGTTAAAATGCGAGTTTAAATCAAATTGAATGTGTGTTTGCATGTGCATATTCTGCATAATCTATTTTAATACATTGTACAGGCTTATATCTGCATTTATATATGTACTATATGCGGGATTCGAACTTAGACTTTCACACGACCTACAACTCTCAGTGCCATCTTATATTGCTGACTCACCTGATCACACACATGTTGAAAAGATAAATAATCACCAATATATGTATTTCGTGCTAAACCAGCACTCATCAGTTGGTTCAGATTACCATCTCCACACATATATACAATTGGTACTCAGCTTTATATTAAGATAACCAATCTTCATACTTTAATGAGTGCTGGTTTAGCATGAAATACTTACATTGGTGATTATTCATCTTTTCACCAAATGTGTGATCAGGTGAGTCAGCAATATAAGATGGCACTGAGAGTTGTAGGTCATGTGGAAGTCTGAGTTCGAATCTTGCATATATTACATATATAAATGCAGGTGTAAGCCTGTACAATGTATTAAAATATATTATGCAGAATATGCATGTGCAGACACACACTCAATTTGATTTAAATACACATTTTAACTATTCTTCACATTAATGCTTTTTGTATTTTTTTTCGTTAAATTGTTGTTGTTTTTTTAATGTAGATTTTAAAATATGTTTTTGATTTAATAACCTAATTAATTTAATAATTAATGATTATAATTCTTCATGTCACAGCTCTAATACCACAGTACCCTGCAACAAATATCTTTGAACTATTGTCATAACACTTCTGGCATAAATTTATGCTGCATTAGCAGTGTAGTAATTGTTTTTATGGGAGAGAAAATTGCATAATCTCTTACCAATATCTTTGAGCTTCTGTTATGTTGCAATGCCAAGCAATGGCATATCTTATTAATATTGTATGGAGTTAAATTTGTTCTATTGCTTCCATGAGACAAAGATGTGACAATGCAAAAAGGGATTATCAAGGCAAAACATTCTGGAACTAACAGTTATGTAACATTCAACAATCAGCCAAAATAAAGAAGTATTTATGTGATATATAAAAAATGTTAATATATAGATGCTTGATTTTGTCATTTACTAATAAAGAAATAAATTATAAAAACTTTCAAAATCATATATAAAAAATAACTAATTATTAAATGGAATCAATGTTTCTCTTGTATGTGTGGATTGCATCCCAAATGTAAAAACGTGTGGTTACAAATGATTATATAATTTTATAAAATTATATTTATGTAAATCAATAGCCTTCAGAATTGGAAAAATAATAATAAAGTTTCAAAAAACCACATGATTCCTAATGTTTTATAGACAGCTTTCAAAATATAGATATTTTTCTGTTCATGCAGCCTAAGTTTTAATTTCCAGATGAGTTTATATCGATTGTGATTAAGTTTTTCATACTCCATCTTTTTCAAAGGAATATCAAATTTCTCAAACTAACTTGTTATTGCCTCTGGAATTTTTATGAACCTATCAACAGACTGTTATGATATATTAACTAATTACACTATGTAGATTGTCAAGTAAGTATTTCCAATTTTGTTCTTTATTATGTTGTATATTAATTCTTAATCTAAAATTTTATTCATTTTTTTCTGTACTTTTTCCTAAATTATTAATAAAAATAAATGCAGAATTTAGAAACGTTGATATACCATTAAACATGTTATTATAAAGTTATAAAATCTCATGCAAGTAATGTAAAAAAAAGTGTTAAAGTGTACAAATTAGATCTTGAATCAAAGAATTAAAAAATGCCAGGAAATTAAAAAAATAATTATTAAAAAACTTAGTGATAAAATTTTTTATAACATTATCATTAAAATTGTTTTTTATCAAATCCTATTAGAGTCGATAAATTACACCCATACATTAGCAAACTTGCCTCCTCTATGGTAAACTTTTTTTTTAATCAATTTCAGGTTTTACTATTCTTTCAATCCCATCTTTTGCTAAAATATTTACTTAAAATAAAGGTATCTATGTAAAGAAAGATTCAAAGTGCATTTTCATGTTTATAGAAGTTGCAATCTTAATTTTCTGAGAATTAGTACAAAATCCAATATATTTTCATCTATACTTATAATTAGCTAATGATTAAAATATGACTTACATATAAACATGCAATATATTTTTCCAAATAATAATAATAATAATAATAATTATTATTATTATTATTATTATTATTATTATTATTATTATTATTATTATTATTATTATTATTATTATTAAGGTAAGTTTTAATTAAATCACTATTTATGATTACATTTTAAGTACTCTGAGTGATTTTCTGTGATGGTAGGGGATTGGATTCTAGAACTCAGGATCATTGGGTGATGAATAAATTGCCTCTTCTTTGTGCTCAAATTTTATGTTAATTTTTCAGTAACAAACCACTCAATTTTATATATATTTTGCTTTTTGATTAAAGCTTATATATTTAATATCATTTTTCATTATGATTTAAATCATTATTAATTACTTTCATTTTTTTCCTTTATTCTCTTGACGATTTTTGCTCATTTTTAAACCTAAAATCTAAATTTACATATATTATTACAATTTTACATTATTCTAGAAGAATCTTTTTTTTCTTAATAAATAATGTGAGTAATAGCTCACAAAGCAAATTATTATAATTTTGATTTTTAGCAGTATTAATAATGGTTTAAGTATGCAATCTTGGAATTAATTAGCTTTGTTATGATCTTTTAATCATTTTTTAGAAACCTTTTCTAAATTAATAAATTATCATTTTCATTTTCAGTTTTTCTCTTACTAACCCCTATTTTTATATCATTACAAATGGATACCCAACTCTGAGCCCAATGATGATCAAATACTGGTGTCCATTACAATAAAATTGCCACTCAACTTGATGTCAAATATAACCACATCTGAGCAAAACAAAAGTATACATTTTATGCAGAATTAATTTTAAAGTATTACTGTGAAATATGTGATAAGAGCATTGATGATTATAAATTACAAAATAGTAGTTTTAATGTATTGTAACGAGCACAGATGACGTTACATTGTGTTTTACTATTAAACAAGTTAAAATAAGAAGTTCGCATTTAAAAATTTTCTTTAAGAATTAAAAATTGAAATTAAATATCATCTTAAACTTGTATATATTAAATCGCACAGATAAAAAAAATTATTAAAATAAAACTGTATTAAAAATAGAAAAGGTATTTTAAAAACAAAAACTTAAAAAGATTTAGAGATAAAAATATATCTTTGATTTGGAAAACAGGTTAATTAATCAGAAATGGAAATGATAAATTTAATTAGTCAAATGTAAACCAGCCTTGGGCATTTAAATGTAAAAACATTGGTCAGATAGGAAAACAATAGAAACTTTTAGCAAATGAAATAAATCCATTGGGAAATCGGACCTCAACGAAAAGGATCATCGCATCGATGACATAATGCCAAGTCAATCCTTCGAATACGTATAAAAGGAAAATTTGGAAATTATTAATTAGTGATTGATAATCGATTATTTACGATGTGACAGATATGTGTTAGTGCAGAAGTGAAGGAGAAGGGATTGAAAAGACTCATGTTCAATCCCTTCAGTTGTTATAAAATGGAAAAATGAAACATCGCTTTTCTTATATTCAGAGGACCACAGGATCATCAGGAAATTTAACGCTGGATTTCAAATGGCAAGCAACTGTAAAAGATGAACATTTCTAAAACCGTAAGAACTTTATAAAATATAACGAACAATATTAATTTGAAAACACTAAGAACTTTAAATTTTAAACTTTCCTAGTAATTTAATTGTTACAAATAGAATCCTATCTGACCAAACTAAATTCTTTATTAATAGTGTTATTTGATGTATTTTTTTTTCTTATTTATGTAAAATCATTTCCATTTATTTATTTTTTGTTCTTTAAATTTTTATCATGATTTTTTTGTTTTTCGTTAAATTAATTATATAAATGTTAAACTTAAGTCGGGCGTGAATGGCTGTATAGATTTGTAAAGTTATATTAGGGGAGGGTAATCTTAGGTTATTTGTGTCATTGTTAAATTGGGTCAATGGATTGGATATATTGATGTAGTTAGTAGATGTAGTCGGAGATTCGCTACTGGCAGAATCGCTTCATACGCCGCACTCTCCCGTTTTGCCTATGGAAGGAATTATAAGACGCAGAGCGCAGTTCCTTTCTATGGAGTTTTTTTTTATTGCTCTTCTTGTCTGATAGATGTCATATTCCTATTTCTCGAGAGGCAATTTCTTCTCTTAACTTTTGGTGCCACCGTATTTCGTATTACATTGAATACATCGATATATCAGATGGATTGATGCCAGTTTGACTGCGAATTTTAGCCTAAGGTTAAATAGGGATAGAATGTTTATTTTCAAAAGCAAATTTATGTAGTCTATTCATACTCGACCCTAAATAAAAATGCATTAAATTTAAATTGTTTATGGACGCTTGCATGGATTGGTTATCGGTTAAGTATGTTTTGGGTTTTCATATTTGATCAAAATATATAGACATTCGATAAATAATGATACCTTACGGTGAGTATCTAAAATGTATTTATTCGGATGTCTTTTAAGTCATTGGTGACAATGCAAGTATCTTATGGTGAATACTACTGGGTTACTTATAAATTTCCCTCTGCAATTTCCAGTATCAATGATTTTATATTTTGATCATTTATGTTTACTTTGAAATGTTTTTAACCGTGTAATCTATGTAACCGATCTATAGCAACGTATTAAAACAAGCTTTTATAATCCCATCTGTGCGAACTTAATTAAAATGTAAATTTATAATATAATAGAAATTAAAATGTAAATTAAAATCTAAGGTAAAGTTAAAAATAATGTTAAATGTTAAAATGTAAACTAATACTAAAATAATTTTAAATCATATATGTATGTGCATAAATAAATGTTTGTATGTTAATTGCTGGCAGTGGATTATTTTATTCCTCTTATATATATATTCTTATATTATTTTTTAAATCTCTGCTATTCCCCTGAGCTAGTGACATGGGCTAATGACCGGATGCAAAAAAAAAAAAAAAATTTTTTTTTTTACTTACGTATCTGCCTACTCTATAAATTTTTCTAGGTTCAAATGCCTAGATTGCACCCTGTAGTGCAGTTTATGTTAAGTCGCTTTCTCCAGATTGTTACAGTATATTAAAAAGTTCACATTTAGAGTTGAGTTGAAAATCTATGATTTTGAAGATTGGATTGAGTTTTTGACTGTTGGAAATTGTTTAACTGTATTTTCAGTTTTGATGATGGATGGAGGATTTTGTCATTGGTTTGAGGATACACTGTTTTTATGCAACTCCAAGATGTGTTATATCTCAGGAATTTCTCCAAGGCACTTTCTGATTTTCTATTATTTATCATTGTGCAGTTGGCATAATTTTAGCCCTGATCCCAGCTTCTAAATCTCCAAGAAAAGAAGCAAGGCATAGTTTTGGATTGTCCAGCCCATAAGATTCAGAAGAACAGGGCTTGCAAAGATTTTTGAATTTTTATTTTATATCAAGGGTTGTGGTAGCTTATAGTATCTAAAATTAGATAGTTCTCTTGGTGTTTATGCTGCATTTTGAATTTTGCTGAATTCTTTATCTATCTCAGAATTACAAGTTGCTATTCATTCTGTTAGCTCTTGGATGCCTGTCAGATTTCTTAAAGAATTGATGAGTACATAGTTTGAGATATGAACTTTGTGTAGATTATAGATGTATATTATGGAAAATATTGTTAGGTTAGTGTTTTATTTCTCTTTTCCTTTTCTCCATGATGTAAAATATGAGATGTTTATGTGTCTTATGGCATATAACAACATAGTAGTGTATGTGCTTGTATATATATAAAATTAAAAAGAAAGTAAAAATAAACACAAAGATTTTGTAGATATTTTCTATATTACATTGAAATAACAGTTAAGAATTAAATAATTTTGAATTTTAATTTTTCATTATAAATTAAAAAGATCTAATAAATATTTTATTAATTCTGATTTTGAAATTAAAACAAGCATACTTTTATGTTACAATAGATATACTGCTAATTATAAAATTCCACTATCTATTTTGATTAGATTAAGAAATTTAATTAATGTTTGAATAACATATTTGATAAAAATTCTACAAAAGATGAATTAAAAAGAGTCATTAACTTTTTGTAATCAAGATAAAAAAACTTACATTTAATTATTGATTTAAAAAAAAAAAAATTCCACCCTGGCTATAAAAAGGTTGATAAAAAGATTAGAGAGGAGTTTTATAGATTATGATAACATAAGTATGAAGATATAACTGAATGTGCAGAGTACCAGCTGCTGCTGCTAGTATAATGATGGAGGAGTTTAGATTCTCATGGAAATAAAGGGTCTGATTTTCTGTGTTCCAAGACCCTTAATGTCTATTAGATGGCTGGCTTTCCTGAAGTCCATCAAATGATAGCGACTAAATGGAGCTGATTGAATGTTATGAATTACTTGATTTATGCCTTCCTTAAAAATGTCAATGGGATATTATACTGCTTTACTATGGACATGATTATAATGGACCAGCTTACCAAAGATTTCAATATTATTATGCCATGTCATATGCTTCTTAATCTATAGGCAGAGAAGCACAGAGTAAGCAGATAAAGAGGCTTTCTTCATAAACAAATTTTGATGAGTAATTTTATTGAATAATGACATTGTTTTAAACATGTTTGCAGTTAAAATCTTGAAATTATAAGATTTGAAAATTAATAACTTTTATCTAAATTATTCAACTAAAAGTAAAATGCATTTTCAATATATTTTATTAAAAAGAGGAAAACTCCAAAAATCTTTCTACATTGAAGAAAAGAATTAGCTAGAATATTTTTTTAAATGTTTGTAATTAATTAAGAGATACCTAAAAAGAAAAACTTTATGGATTGTTAAAAAAATAATATATACCTATATCAGGGATGTCTAAAATGTTGACCACAGTTGACCACAAAGTCTCTCAAAGTTGACTATGTAATTTCTTTTTTTTTTGTAAAATTTGCATCTAATTTATT
This sequence comes from Epiperipatus broadwayi, assembly GCA_028023455.1. NCBI lineage: Eukaryota > Metazoa > Onychophora > Udeonychophora > Euonychophora > Peripatidae > Epiperipatus > Epiperipatus broadwayi. The sequence goes on along the minus strand of JAQFVV010013573.1, from coordinate 72,559 downwards.
TTAATATAAGTCTAAAACAATAATTTTTTTTCTTAAATTTTTTTTTTTAAATTCAAGACCAGCTTTAAAAAATAATTATTCATAGATCAATTAAAATTGTAATTTAATAAATATTTTATAAAGTGACCTGGATAAATTATAATACTAGAAGGAGTTGAAGTAATTTAATCTTTTGTCTGATGAACTTTCTTATTGTCCAGAGTGAGTAAAAATTTGAGTGATTTGATTCATTAAATATAGATCTAGCTAGATTTCTTTCTGAAATATATTAATGTACAACAATCAGAATTTTTTTAATTTAGCTTTTAAAAATTGAATTATTTTACATTCAAATTGTTTAAATATAATGAAAAATTTAAAATAATGTTAGTAACTGAAGAAAAATATTTGAAAATAACCTGCAGTAAAACAAAGAAATTATATTTCAACCAATCAGTGCTTTCTTGTGTCTTAGGAATTACAATAGCTGATTATTTACTTTTATTGTCTTTTCTTCATCTAAAATTAATATTTTAAATAGAAATGTAAATCTAGCCACATTATTAATCAATATAATGTAAAAAGTAATCATAAAATTCATAAATATTTATGAAAAATAGTTGCATTTTGCTAGCTATCACCGAATGTCATTGATATGCAAATAGCATTCAACACTATTCACATATATTGAATAGTGGTCAAGCGCTATTCATTTTCACTTGATTATTTTTCTTGTAACATTTTAAAATGTTCAAATCAAAGTTTATATTTAAATAAATTATTGTAAAAATTCAATTATGAATGTAAAAAATTATGAGAAATATATTTAATTACATTCAAAATCTATTATGAAAGCAATAGTGATCAACTTGTCTTAAATAGCAGTCCAGCACCATTCACTTTTACTTGATTATTCTTCTTGTAAAATTTAAAAATTTTCAAATCAAAGTTTATATTTAAATAACTTAATGTAAAAATTCAATTATGAATGTAAAAAATGATGAGAAATATATTTCTTTACATTCAAAGTCTATTATGAAAGCATAAAATATTTTGTTTTTGATTTTTGACTTAGATAGTTAGAAATGCCTGGAAAACAATAGCTAAAGTTGACAGTCAATGCTTTGCAGCACTTTATAATAGAAAAGAGGTGGGACTATATACAATAGACTACAATCAGAAATCGATTTTTTGCAGAAAATATTGCCAATAGCATATTATTTTGCAATTAAAATTTAAATACCAATAAATCTACAAATTGATAATAAAATACATGTAAAATAGCAAAAATGTGACCAAAAATAGCCGATAGATGGCACACAATTTTTCTGGTTTTGATTCAAAGTCCTGAAAAAAACATAGTCACCCTTAGATATACTTTCACCACAAAAGTCCCCCTTAATGTGTAAAAGTTTGGCCATTCCTGATATATATTTTTAAAAGTAAAAAGAAAACCTATTATTACCCTTAGAATAAGCACATTTCCATGTGCATACACATATATGTTAAATCAATCATTAATTATGTAATATAAAAAGGAATTTCATTTCTTGGTTTATGTCAATTCAAATATGTTCATACATTATTAAACTGCACATCTGTGTGCTTAAATATAGAAGTATTTTATGTAAATCTATTGAGACATATATGTAAATTACAACGAAATAGTGGATTTATTTATGTATTAAATTAAAGTCAGAAGTCTTAATTTATATGCATAGCCATATTCTACAGATCTTAATTTTATTGTTATTAATAAATATATTTAAGTCATTCCAATGAATTTAATTAATCCTAGAATAGATTTAAAATATGCTTGATTATATCTCTTGCTCACAGGAACAGAGCTTTTGCTCAGTGAGCTGAATTTGTGCATAATGGTCTGTTATATAAAAAAGATTTATATTTAATGTCCATGGATATGCAGTTGATGATAATTTCATAACTTCTCTAATTCTGGATGGTTCTTAAAGCACATGCATTAAATTTCATTTTAATTTTTTTTAAAAAAATTAAATTTATAGTTGGCCAGTACATTAATGAGACTAAGTGGCCAGAGCATTGATGACGATCAGCATGTTTTTGGGTTTCAGCATTATTTTTAATTGTTATGGTAAGGGCGGATTACAATCGAACTTTTGTTGCTCTCATCACCAAACCCAGTTCATTTTTTTGTAACTTTAATTAATAAATGATTAAGCATATATTTTGACTCAATGAATAACAAAACCCACACCTAGATATATATATATCCATGTACACAAAAAATGCATATATTTAACCATATTTAGGGAATATCAAAATAAATCAATTTTGCTTATCTGCTAGAAAGATGAAAACCTCAATTTAAAAAATACTAACAATCATACTAATATATATGTATATAAACAAGAAATTTAATATCAGTGTATTTTACACTATTTTAAAAGACTTGGACTAAGTAAACATGGTAATGACTTAATGTTAAACCAGTCACTAGGTAACCAAATACAGAAAATGAAAAACATAATTCTACTATGTGATTTTGTTTTGCTTATAATCAAGATAATACATGTAAAAATAGTCATATATATAGTAATGAAAAGAAAAGAAAATGCAAGCATGCCAGACAACAGAAGCAGAGGGCAGTATAAAAATAAACTTAACTCATTTGTGCCATAATTTCTGCTATTTTCAAATAAGGCATAGGCTGTATAATACAATGTCAGATAATCAAATGTTTGAATCTTGAGGAAAATGGACGGCTAATTTGAACATTTTAAATTTTTTGCTGAATTGTTATAAAGATGACCACAAGAAGCTACAATTACTATTTAATTAATACCTTGTAGATTTATGCTTTATGCTTGTCCAAATTATGATAATATTAGATAGTGCTATCACCCTTATAACGTAAAGCTGTATAATTAATATCAATTAGTCAATTAAAATGGCTGAGCATTTTTGAGAAACTGTACTTCTCATAATCATAGCCAATTGTGACTCATTCACTGAAATCATTCTATAAGTATAATATGCAAACTTTATGCAAATAAGTCAACTAGACCATCTTTTTGATATAGCAAAACATGATTCTTTATGATTGATGGTGAAGGAGTCTTCTGCTATGAAGTAAGCCTTCTTTACCTTATGCTTAACATCATGTCTCTTAGTACAAACCAATTTTGAAGATGTGGGCACAAACTTGTGTCCTGATATTTTTTGATGTTGTGCAAAAATTGAAGTCTATTCTGGGTTAGTATGGGACCTATTATACCTATACTTATGCTATGACAACCTAGTAGCTATGGTGGCTCAGGTTTTACCATAGTATGAAGCTTTGCATCCATTGTGAGTGCATGCCACTTTATACACAGCCTGTGAGATCTTATCAGAAGCTATGGAGTTTTTCATGTTGTTAATAAGCCTATTAGTTGAGATTGGTGTATGAAAACTCAAACAAAATTCCATAGAGAAAGTCCTATAGAATGTCTTATGCAAAGAGTGCATGTAGGGCAACAAAAGCCAAGGCTTGTTGTCTTTAACTCTGTGTATTCCAATTTATTAATAAAATGTCTAATCTTACTATAAACTGCACCACACTTGTATCATGATTTGATTAAATTGTTAGTATAATTAATCATGTTAGACCTTATGTCTACCTCAAATTTGCACAAATGGTAAATTCTAAAAAGAAATGATGTCAACCCAGCAAGCATGTGAGCCATAGGTATTTATGAATCACAGTATATCTGTCCACAAACTTCTGGTGGCTTCATGACCATTGTATAGTTAAGAGTACTTCCTTCTCAGTGTACATTGATATCTAAATATTTTACTTCTTGATTTATATCTTCCCATGTAATATTTAAATCTAAGGATGTGTGCACTTGTATCTGAGCTTTGATTTGCTCAACTATATTTACTGAAGCAGCAACGAATAAGTCATCCACATACCTCGTATATATTATATGATTATCTACTATGTTGTATTTAGATATAATGATTCAAACAGATGCTAGCCATGATGCCACTCATGGGTAATCCCATGGTCCACCCTCTGAGGTTGATGTTGGACTTCAGAAACATGCATTATTTTGAAACAGCTAAGAGGATAAATCAATCGATAGCTTAGGCTTTGGCAAGTATACTATTAAATCTTCGTTTGATTTTGTAGAGTGAATCAAGAATGCACTAATAAGGCCTAAATTTAAAATTGCTGCTTTAGATATTTCAGAGTTATATGGGTCTATTAATAGAAAGACTTCTATTGAGATTATAATAATGTGACTCAGGCTCACATTTGTTTCATCACCGAATTTTTGAAATGGTTGGATAAAAATATAATGGCAAAGTTTGAAGACAAATGGTACCACATGAACAATGAGTAGCCCATGGGATTACCCATGAGTGGCATCATGGCTAGCATCTATTTGAATTATTATAAAAAACAAGTATTATCTAAATACAACATAGTAGATAATCATATAATATAAGTGAGGTATGTGGACAAAACTTATTTGTTGCTGCTTCAGTAAATATAGTTGAGCAAAGTGCACACATCCTTAGATTTAAATATTACATGGGAAGATATAAATCAAGCGGTAAAACATTTATATATCAATGTACACAGGGAAAGAAGTACTCTTAACTATACAATGGTCATGAAGCCACCCAGAAGTTTGTGGACTGATTCACCATGACTCGTACACACCTATGGCTCACAAGTTTGCTGTGTTGACATCATTTTTTTTTAGAAATTACCATTTGTGCAAATTTGAAGCAGACATAAGGTCTAACATGATTAATTATACTAACAATTTAATCAAATCAGGATACAAGTGTGGTGCAGTTTATAGTAAGATTAGACATTTTATTAATAATATTGGAACATACAGAGTTAGAGACAACAAGTCATGGCTATTTTTGCCCAACATGCATTTTTTACATAAGACATTCTATATGACTTTCTCTACAGAATTTTGTTTGAGTTTACATACACTGATCTCAACTAATAGGCTTATTAACAACATGAAAGACACCATAGCTTCTGATCAGACCTCACAGGCCATGTATAAAGTGGTATGCCCTCACAATGGATGCAAAGCTTCATACTATGATGAAACCAGAGCCACCATAGCTACAAGGTTCTCACAGCATAAGTATAAGCACAATAAATCATATACTAACCCAGAATGGACTTCATTTTTTGCACAACATCAAAAAGTATCAGGACACAGGTATGAACCTGCATCTGCAAAATTGGTTTATACTGAGATGCATGATGTTAAGTGTAAGGTAAAAGAGGCTTACTTCATAGCAGAGGACTCCTTTGCCATTAATCGTAAAAAAGCATGGCTATGATTATGAGAAATAGTTTCTTGAAAGCACTCAGCCATTTTAATTGACTAATTGATAATAATTACACAGCTTTACATTATAAGTGTGATAGCACTATTTAATATTATCATATTATCATAATTACTATTTAAACAAAAACATTCATAATAAATTCAAGTATTTTGGTAAAATAATAGAGTTGATTTAACTAAACATTTGAAATAAAAAGGACCACACTATTCTTCAAATGCATATAAAGAAATGGATTACAATGTCACTAGAGTATTTGTATATATATTAATGATGGAATAACTCTATTCATATAAAAATCATTTAAAAACAAACATCAATTTAAGAAAATTTTAATTATTTGCTGAAAAAAATGATGTTTGCCAACTAATTCAATAGTGTTGTAGGGGCTGTGTTGTTATCTGCTACGAAATGAAACACAATGGGCTAGTGCTCAAGTGTATAATGCCTGCCAAATCATCAAATTCCACATCTATAATGCACAGATGGATGCAGAAATAAGAATAACAACAGGAGATATGTCACTGAGGAATTGCATGAGGAGTGCATGACCTATCAACAGCCTAACCAGAATAATGATGGATTGTACATATCAGAAACTTTAGTTGCCAATTTATAGCTTCAACTCAGTAATTATGAGCAAGCATTAATTCGTTGTGTGATTTTTTAATTATGTATACATTGGAAGAATTATGTATTTTTTTTGTTTTGTTCACCTCTATATTTGGAAACTGAGATATCTGTAACCTGGAAGAGTCCATTGTAGCTAAACTCAAGAAAATGAAGGGTAGAAAAGGTTGTTAGTTTAAATAATTTTTCTTTATAAATAAAGTTTACTAACCCTCCCTCCATAGAGACATGATATTAGATATGTTACTATCAGAATCCTTACAACAATATGAGATATAGGTAAAACTTTATTTACTACTGCTCCATAATAAAAAACATACACTAGCAACAAGACTGAATTTATATTATCTTTTTTTTTGTTGACTAACCATCATTCATATTTGTTTATTCAGTGTAAATGACTAACATTCTTGCATGAATGCTCCTTTCTATTTAACTTTTACATAGTAAAGAGAGGTCTTCCAAAGAGAAAAAACTTCTACATCTGGAATTAAACCAAGAAGCTAATTGTGGCTAGCATCTATTTGAATTATTATGAAAAACAAGTATTATCTAAATACAACATATTGGATAATCATACAATATGTATGAGGTATGTGGACAACTTATTTATTGCTGCTCTAGAAAAATTTTTGAACAAATGAAAGCTCAGGTACTAGCATGCAAATCCTTGGAGTTAAACATTATTTATGGAAAGATATAAAGCAAGAAGTAAAATACTTAGACATCAATGTAAACAGAGAATGATGTACACTTAACTATACAATGGTCATGAAGCCACCAGAAGTTCATGGACAGATTCACCCTGATTCATACATACCTATGGCACACAAGTTTGCTGGGTTGACATATCTTTTTAGAAATTATAATTTGTGCAAATTTGAGGTGGATAAAAGGCCTAATGTGATTAATTATACTAATAATTTAATCAATCAGGATAGTTTATAGTAAGATTAGACAGTTTATTAATAATATAGGAATACATGAAGTTAAAGATAACAAGCCTTGGTTGTTGCTGCCTCATGTGCCCTCTTTGCATTGGACATTTTGTAGGACTTTATCTACAGAGTTTCAGAAGAGCTTTCACACACCTCTCTCAACTAATAGGTTTATTAACAATAATAAAGACCTCATAGCTCCTTATCAGACCTCACAGGCCATGTATAACATATTGCATTCTCTCACAATGGATGCAAGGCCTCATACTATGATAAAACCAGAGCTTCCATAGCTACTAAAATGTCACAGCATAATTATAGGTATAATAAGTTGCATACTAACCTAGAATGGACTTCTTTGCACAACATCAAAGAGTATCCGGACATGAGTTCAAACCTGTCTCTACAAAATGGGTTTGTACTGAGAGGCACGATGTTAAACGTAAGGTAAAGGAAGCTTACTTCATAGTGAAACACTCTTCCACCATTAATTGCAAAGAATCATGTTTTTCTATATCCAAAAGATGGGCTAATTGACTCATTTGCATAAAGTTTATGAGAAATGCACTTTCTCAAGAGCAGTTAGCCATTTTAATTTGTTGTTTACAATTAATGTGTTAATTTATACAGCTTTATGTTATATGTGTGTTAGCACAATTTTATTATTATTATTATTATAATTTTGACAAGTGTAAAGCATAGATTGTTGATTTATTACTTAATACATCTTCATTTATTTTATTAAATAACTAGTTAGCTTCACAATCAATGCAACATTAGGTTAATGATTTTTTCTTTGTTGTTTCTTACTTTTGCTTACTTTGTATATAATAAGTGCATATTCATGTATTTTTAACAGAGAAAGGGTTGGTGTAATGAAAATATTTAATCATTTATATGAGAGTTATACATACTTGATACCCACACATGTATATAATTTTTTTTTTGTCAAAGAGTTTTTCAATTTTGATTTTTTTTATTTCATTTATAAATAAAAATTATCAATTTAATTTTTATTAAATGGTCTCAAGTTTATCAAAGTAATTTCTTTCCCAGTCCTCAATTGATCACCATACCTATGTACACATATATTCATGTACATTATAATACAACAATGTGATAAAATCCTTCTACTTGATTTAAAACCCATATAAACTTATTATAATTTCTATCTAAGATAAATTCATCACTGAAGAGAGGTGATTGTAATAATTTTTCTGTGTTTGAATTGTGAGGGATGTGTAAAATCTGAAAGCGTAGTGAGGTATGGATGAACCAGCCTAAATTGTGTCTTAATTTAATGTGTAGAACAAGAGCTATCCTATTGGAAGTAGACACAATCATTGGTTAGTTACTTCACCATGTCATTCTTAGCATTCAACCTTAGTTAGATGTGTTTCCTTTTTTCTGGTGGAAAACCTGGGCCATCACATATTTTGGCACCCAAACCTTAGGGTCCCAACACATAAGTTTCCAGGAAGGTCCAACGACTGGACTGGTGTGTTAAAAAAAATTTTTTTTTGGAACTTATTTATCTTTATGAATTTGCTTAGATATATGAATTGATAAATGGAAATGGGATGATAAAGTGAGACCATGAATAAATAATTCATTATGAATTTGCTTAGATATGTGAATTGTTGGATGGAAATGGGATGATAAAGTGAAACCATGAATAAATAATTCATTCATAACAATAAAATAAAAATAGATGAGTTAGGCATGTAAACAGATAGGCTAAAGGTTAGGCTTAAAAAACAACCCACACACCAACATAAACATGCAGTGAGAAATTGAACATAGGCACTAAATGATAAAGAGATAACACAAGACCTTATGACATATCTATACTCATATATATATATATATATATATATATATATATATATATATATATATATATATATATATATATATATATATATATATATATATAAGGGTAAATAACATTATATTTAATTGTTGTGAAAAACTTTAATGATATTAATAAGTGATAAGCTATTAATAGACAGAAATATAGAACACGCTGGGAAACAACAAAATGTTAGTGATGGTGAACTGGGAAACAACAAAATGTTAGTGATGGTGAAATTGGAAGTGATTCCAGAAGCATTGGAGAATAGTCTTTGCAGGTCAGAATACCTGATGGATCTATAACAAAAATTGATCATTCACCACAAGCACAGGCTATAGGTCAGGTACTGCTACGAGCACAAAAAACATTCAGTGTTGAAATGGTCTGCATGCCTGAGGGCAAGGTATTACAGGTCACAGGAGATGCCATGGCCATAGAACAACTATTCCAGGCTATCATGGGTATCAAAATGAACAGTAACATGAACAGTATGAAAGAAAAAATAAGCTGTAATATAAGTAGCATGAACGGTGATATGAGAAATATAGAAGTGAACATGACCAGAGCAACTTGGAAGAAAAATTAAAAGTGCATGTGGATAGTGTCCTATCAGATCTGAAAATTGACATAGGAGATGTAGAAACTTGGCTGTCCACAGAAATGGAACATCTAGATAATGTTCAGAGAGGCAACTCCAAAATAAAACTGACATGTGGCAACTTAAAAAATGTCTCAACTCTAAAATAAAGCTGACATTTGGCAACTTCAAGAATATAATTGATGTGAAGGATTTAAAATATCAACAGCAGTTTGAAGAATTCAAGGATAGCATCATTGGGCAGTTAAATGTCAAGTGCTATAAAATGTAAAATGCTCAAGAGATCTTCAAAGATGACATACATGCAGACCAGGAGAAGTTGCAGGAGAAAGTCCAAAGGGAGTTGCAAGATGCACACACAAAAATGGACCAACTCTCCACCACACAGAGCCTTGAAGTAATGTAATGAGATAGAACATTAGGAGTCTGTGACAATAACCTCAAATGACTTGAGGACAAGATAGCCTTGATGGTAACTGAACCCATTCTGGACAAGACCATTTTTGAGAAACTATTGGATAGTGCAGCCATTATGCAAAACTGAATTGAGGGGTTGGAAGAAACTCTCAACCCGAGAATGCTGACAATCGATTTGCAACTGTGCCAAAGAACACCAACCATGGAAGTTTGACAAACAGGAATTGATTCAATAACTCATAAATATCAGGGAGAATGTAGTGATAGGAACAATCACTTGGAGATCACTGTCAAGGACCCAGAAAGGTTGAGTGATTCCTGCAAAAAAACCCACACTCTCACTCTAAATGATGCCTGAAGATAAAATTTACTCTCTTGACTTTAATTTATAATGATTACTCCTGAATGTATATCAGGCCAACCCTAAAAACCAGATGATGACCATGCAATCAAATGTCACAGACAGAGGTGAATAGAATGCTGAGCCACCCAGCCCAAGTTAGTGCAATTAACCAATTTGTGAGGCTGAAAATATTTAAGAGAACCCCCAACAAAGCCCCCCCATAAGGCACCTTAGAAGCTCCAATTTGTACTTTTTCATGAATAGTAACTTATCAGAGGAAAAAAACATGACCATAACATATATCCATCTTCAAGAAGATGCATTGATATGGTGGGAATCACTATTTCAAGACCCAGTTAGTTGTTAATTAAGTCACTATTTCAAGACCCATCCACCTTCAATAATTACCAGAAGTTGTTAATTAAACATTTCTGGAATAGGGATAGGCAAGAAGACCTATTGTACCATCTTTTCCAGGAGAAATATAGATCAGCACTAGGAGAGAAATCTTGACAAAATTCTTTCACCACTAGGTCACAAACCTAAGGTTGCTTAACACTTACCACTTAAGAGAGAGTGAGATTATTAGGATAATCAAAAAGAAATCTGCCCCTTAAAATTGAGCAGTCACTACTGTGTACCAGTGCTAGGAATATTGAGCAGATATTTGAACTGATCAACAGTATAGATCTGAAAATACCAACTTATTAACAAAAGCACCTGAGAAAAAAAGGAGGCTACTGTTACAATAATATGAATGATGCCAGTCATTAGATAAAAAAATCCTTACAAATAAACTTTCCATACTTATGGTCACCCAAAAGAAACCAGATGAGTGTTGACAAAACAGTGTTAATAAGCCCACCTCATAGTCCAAGAAAATACCCTTCAATACTTATGGTCACCCAAAAAACAGATGTGTGTTACCAGATGAGTGTTGACAAAACAATATTAATAAGCCCACCTCATAGTCCAAGAAAATGCCTTTCCATACTTATGGTCACCCAAAAAAACATGAGGGTTGATAAAACAGTATTAATAAGCCCACCCTATAGTCCAAGAAAATGCCTTTCCATACTTATGGTCACCCAAAAAAACAGAAGAGGGTTGATAAAACAGTATTAATAAGCCCACCTCATAGTCCAAGAAAATGCATGAAACCAGGATGTAGTAATTATAAACTTACCATCCAGAAAAAAACTAGAAAGGTGCTGGAGGCTATGTTTCTCATCTCAAAAACCAAAATGATCCTGAGAAACATGGACTAAATTCCTATCAGAGAGATCATTAATATGATGGCTTTGTCAAATGATAAAGCACCCAACTTCACTTTGCAGACCTAGCCTATGATAAAGGTTTTGTTTGAGGGCTTGCTGTTAAAGCAATGTTAGATTCTGGTAGCCAGATGTCAGTGATGTCAGACAAATTTTATCATGAGATTCAGACCAAAAATCCAAACATTAAGACCCTCCCACTAAATTCATTTAGGTTATCATGGCCAACAGCAGGAAAGCTAAACTGGTACAAAAAAATCTGAGTCAAGATCAAAGTAGGCCAAATAATCCTCTATCATGTGTTTCTGACAGTGACTGGCTTAATCCATAATGTTAATTTAGGGGCAGACTTCCTAAACTTGAACACAAGATCAAAGTAGGTCAAAGAATCCTCTATTGTGTTTCTGATAGTGAATGGCTTAATCCATGATGTTAATTTAGAGGCAGACTTCCTAAACTTGAACACATTCATGATTGATTCTCTGACCAAGCAGTTAAAATAGGCAATGAAATCTTGATATGACATTGCTTCTTAGATATGATCTACCTAAAGTTGATTGTATTATATCCAATATCCCAGAAGTACTCATAGATAGTAAAATTTCAGAATCCAACTTGCAATATCCCAGAAGTACTCATATATAGTAAAATTGCAGAGTCCAACTTGCTTGAGAGCAATCATGCATTGAAATTATGATCTGTTATTAATCAGTTTAGTCTGATTTTTTTGGGAGATACCAAGAGTGATAGGAGTAATAGATGGATTTCACCAGAGGAAAAAAAAGTTAGGTTGATGAGATATTTTTTGGATGCTAGGCAGCTAACCAAAATGACTGTCCCTGACAGAAACATTCCACTACCCATACACAAACTATTCATGAAAATTTGGGAAGAAGTCCTTTCCATGTTTAATCTAACATCCAACTATTGGCAGATTGAACCCAACCCAGATCGTGACAATACACAGCCTTCTGATATGAGGGTTATACCTATCAGTTCAATAGAATGCATTTTGGATTGAGAAATAGTGATGCTGATTTTATGAGTCTTTTCCTGAGGGTAAGAAGATGATGACTATTTATGTGGATGATATGATAAATTGCATTTGCCACAATTGAAGAATACCTTCAACACCTAAATGTGTTTTTGAAGAGTACCATCTGAAGGGAAAGGAATACCCTAGTTTCAACCAGGTAGTCTTTCTATGTCATATCAAAGGTTATAATGGAATAAGGCATTATCCAGAGAAGATCAGTGCCATTCAAAACTTTCTTAAACCAACCAATAAAAACAACTTTGATCATTTTTAGGCCTGTGTAACTTTTACAATCATTTCTACCAGAAATTCTCAGACCACCTGGAACCATAGTTCAAATTAATCAGAAAAGATGAAATGTTGGAAATGTACAAAGGAACAGGACAGGGCATTTGAAAATATTAAAACAGGGTTCTTAGAACAAACCATATTAGCCTTAATCATTTATTGTCCAAACAAGTAGTAGTGGTTTCATATTAGAGGTAACCTTATGCCAGGTCAAGGAGAATGGCCAGCTTGGTATCCTGTATTTTCTCAACTGGCTCCTAAAAGATCCAGAAATAAATTACATGGTTACCAAAAAGGAAGCATGGGAAATAAAGTGGGCTTTTCAAAAGTTTCAAAAGATGCTACTTGGATCAGAGGTGATAGTGATCACAAGACCCCAAAAGCATCAAATTCAATTACTCGATATGATACTGTAAGGGATCTGAAAATTCCATGACTGACATGCTTAATCAGAACCCAAGAAAGTCAGAACAGAATCATTTGTCAGTAAAGAATGCCTACATTACAAATATCAATTTAATGGCTAATAGTAGTGTAGAGAATGGTTTAGAGAACTTACCTAAACCCAATCATAAAAGCTCTAAAAGAAAAAAAAGTTTTGAATGTGCTAAGAGATCCAACAGGCTACAAAGTAAAGAATCTGGTATTATTTTACCAAGTAGATAGAGATAAAAATGAGTGGAGGGTAGTGATACCTAAAAAATTATGTACCCTACTCATAAAATATATTCACCATTTATACAGACCCTTTGGGGTCCATAAAACAGAACATACTTTAAAACAGAACATACTTTTAAAATGTAGTTTTATTGGCCAAAAATGTACGTAGACATCTTAAAGTCATTCCAAGATTGTCTAGTGTGCTTAAGAGCCAAGCCAGTAAACTAAAATTACAGCAATACTTTAAAATCAATTTATACCAAAAAGACCAAATGAGTTCTTAGTGGTGGACTATTATGAGTCATTATCACCATTTAACAAAAAGTACTTATTGGGTGCTTGTGACATCTTTTCAAAATACATTTCAACTTACTCAATACCCCACTCAATATCCCAAGCTAATAACAGACACATGATCAAAGTATTAGATACCCTCCAGTTCATAATGATAGACAAGCCTAAGACCATAATCACAGACCATGATATACCTTTCCTATTCAAAGAATGATAAATTGGGTGAAAATATCTCAAATCAGACATGTGCTCATGTCCATTAGGAACATACAGTCAACCCCCTATGAATGTGTAGGCAGGAACTCAGACATTCTTTCAGGACTTACATAAAAGATGAGAATAAGGCAAACAAAACATGTGGTCAACTACATCAATTAGAGTATCAATGATTTGACTGACTCACACTCATTAAATTGCACTTCAACCAACCTTTTCTCATATTATTTAACAAATATTAACCAACAGTTAAATGTAATGAGTTTGATCCAGAAAAGAATATATTGAAAACATATATGCATCTAGCAGACAAAGCTGAGAGAAGAAATAAATAAAAGAAATGTTCACAATTTCAAGGTAGAGGACAGTGTTAATTAAAACACCATATGTAAGCAAACCATTGGAGGCAAAATACTAAAGGTTTTACAAACAATATGAGGGATCTTTCACTATTGTGAAACAGTCAACTCCAAATGCATTTTGGATAGAGATAAAGGAAGAGATGAAGGGGACCTGTAATGCACAGTTTGAAAACATATTTTGGTCAAATAGTAACCACTGAATAGATATGCTTGATTGACAATGAGAAAAGATAGGAATAATTGTTAATTAGAATTAGGAAAGAAAGTGATATTATATAAAAAAAATGTAGGGTCAATAAACATATGATGAGAGTAGACCCAGACAATTGTAAAGGCAATTGCTGGAATGCTTTAGAGTCAACCAAGACTTAGGAGTGAATTCAGACAGAATGATAAACACTCTGACATTTAGTTAGTTCTTATGGAAACCCAATAAGCCTCAAGAAGGAGCAGGGAAATGGCTAACAAGTTTGACTATGGGCCATCTACAATAGAGACACATTACCAGTTAATCTAATACCATGTAACCATTATAATATTAATGATAATAATAATAAAGAAAAAGAGACTAACTACCATGTAACCATTATAATATTAATGATAATAATAATAAAGAAAAAGAGACTCATATATAACTCTCATTTCACTAACACTCAAGTTATGAAGCAAGAAGTTGGAAAGCAGTAGTGGTATAATCAGGAAAAGATCGATTAGAATAAATAGGTTTTATAATGCTTCTTTTTGCACCAAAATTCTAATGATAAACTTAAGGCATGCACTCTGAAAGTGTGTTAAAATTTTAATAACTTAGGGGAATTGTAAGGGTAGATTACAATCTAACTTTTGTCACTGTCATCACCAAATCCAGTTCATTTTTTGTAACTTTAATTAATAAATGATTAAGCATATATTTTCACTCATGAAATAACTAAATTCAACCAAGATATATATGTATGTGCATAAAAAACATGTATATTTATATTGAGGGAATATCAAAATAAATCACTCTTAGTATATAAACAGTAAATGTAATATCAGTTTATTTTATATAATTTTAAAAGACTTGGACTAAGTAAACATAGTAACAACCCAATGTCAAACCAGTCACAAGGTGCCCAAATACAGAAGATAAAAAACATATGATTTTGTTTTTCTTATAATCAAGATAATACACATATGAATAAGCATATATATAGTGATGAAAATGGAAATAAAATGCAAGCATGCCAGACAATGGAAGCCAAGATCAGTATAAAAACAAACAACTCATTTCCATCATCTTTCTGCTATTTTCAAATAAAGCATAAGCTGTATAATACAATATCAGAAAATCAGATGCTCAAATTTTGAGAAAAATGGATGGCTTATTCGAACCCTTTAAATTATTTGATGAAATTGCAAGAAGTTGATAATTAATATTTAAACAAAAACATTCCTAATAATTTTAAGCATTTGGGTAAAATAATAGTTGATTTAAATAGACATTTGAAATAAAAAGGATTGCACTATTCTTCAAATGCAAATAAAGGGAATGTATTACATCACCAGAGTATTTGTATATATATTAATGATGGAATAACTCTGTTCATATAAAAGTCATTTAACTACAAACATCAAATTGAAAAAAAATTTATTTTCATTTGATGAAAAACATTATGTTTGCCAGCTAATTCAATAAGGTTGTAGGGCTAAGTGTTGTCAGCCCTACCCAAGAAAGTGTGATGGATTAGTACCCATGTGTAACACCTGTTAAAATGTCAAGGACCACATCTAAAATGTGCAGGTAGATCCAGAAATAAGAATAACAACAGGATATATGTCAGTGAAGAATCATAAGGAATGCATAACCTATAATAGCAGCCTGACCAGAATAATGATGAATTATACATATCAGAAACTTTAGATGCCTAATTCACAGCTTCTTGTCAGTCATTATGAAAAAGCATTAATTTGTTGTGTGGTCTTTTTTTAATTATGTATACATTGGTAGAATTATGCATTATTTTTTTGTTTTGTTGGTATTTGTATTTGGAAACAAAGACATCTGTAACATGGAAGAATCCTTTGTAGCTAAACTCGAGAAAATACAGGAAAAAAAGGTTATTTGTTTAAATAATTTTTCTCTTTAAATAAAGTTTAGATAACCCTCTCTCCATAGTGACATGATATTAGATGTGATTATCAGAATCCTTACCACAATATAGGATAGAAGTAAGATTTTATTTATTACTGTTCCATATTAAAGAACATACACTAGCTACAGGACCGAATTTATGTTGTTTATCCTTTTTTTGTTGACTAACCTTTGTCTATTCAATGTAAATGGCTAACATTCTTGTATGAATGGTCTTTTCTATTTAACTTGTGGGAGGGATCTTGCAAAGAGAAAAATTTACTACAGCTGAAATTAAACCAAGAAGCTACTAAATATATCATTTATTTTATTAAATAACTAGTTAGCCTCACAATCAATGCAACATTATGTTAATGATTTTTTTCTTTGTTGTTAATTAATTTTGTTTACTTTGTATATAATGAGTGTCTATTCATGTAGGCCTATCACAGAAATGGTTGGTGTGATGAATATATTTAATCATTTATATGATAGGGATGCATACTTGACATACATATATGTATATAATTATTTTTTTTGTCATAGAGTTTTTCAATTTCTTTTTTTTTTTATTTTTTTAAAATCTCATTTGTAAACATTGTCATTTTAATTATCATTAAATGGTCTCTAGTTTATCAAATCTCATTTGTAAACATTGTCATTTTAATTATCATTAAATGGTCTCTAGTTTATCAAAGTCATTTCTTTCTCACTCTTCAATCGATCACCATACATATTGCACCAGTCAAAACATGTTTATCCATCTAACATGAGCTGGAACTCACAAAATGTACTTCAAACCCAGTCAAGCCCAAGATTTAGGTCAGGGACCACTGGATTCAAACCCACTCTCTAAGCCCCAGATCTAACACCTAATGAATAACATCATAGTGATGGCCCAAGAGAATTAATTTTAAATCCAGCCGATTAGCAAAGCTGAGCAAAACAATGAGACATCTATTAACTATGACTAAACTAAAATATATATATATAAGCAGGCTTTACTTTTGGAAGTGGAGAAAAGAAGGAATTTGAATTACTCAAATAAGTTAAACAATAAAATATATTTTAATATACTAACAAATTATTATACATTTATAAATTAACTACATTAGTATGTGCATGAATGAGCAAGCGGTAGATAATTACATAGTGTCACTCATGCTATTATTTCTCATATGCTTTTTATTAGCCAAATAATATATTACAAATAAACACACATCTCTGGTGGGTCCAATATTAAGATGCCAATCGAATATTAGAAAGAATTACATAATACTGCCATTAACGCTTTGATTTATGGTTCAGAAACATGGTGACTAACATATATTTTTTTCGGAGCATTCCGAAATTCATTATACATATGATATAAACTATTTTCACACCATTAAGGTCGTGAAAGTAAACAAAATACATTTGAAAGATTATATTTGAATCTATGACAAAATATTTAATGAAATTTTAACAATAGTAAGATGAACGCTTTATTTTCCCAAGGCATATACTCTTAAATAGAATTATAAACTACAGATGGTGGGATTGTATAAGATTGAAATAAATATAATTAATAAAACTAGTAATAGTTGGCATTTATATATGTATTACGCAGAGCACAATTTTAATATTAGAGCATTAAAACTGGGTCATGAAGCAAAAGAAATAATAATACGAAGAAGTTTGCGGTGCTGACATTGTGGCAAAAAAAAATAACAGGAAAAGTCATGCTTCTGGATGAAAAATGAAATCTCACACACCCTTCTTGGATAGTGCTTAGAGAAAAGTGGATAGGCATGGTGTAGCCCAGACTTTTGCTGGTATAACCAACACGAGAAGCGCTTTATTTACAATGAAGTGAATATGCATAGCATATGCCAAACTTATGGGATCACCACCAGGGGCATTTTATACGAAATAAATGTGATTCCGGATAGCTCAACTATCTATGGAATGGGATATGAGAAGAAATCTATGGGTTCGAACTTGTCACAACCCCCAGATTATAAGACTAGAAGCACGTAATATATATACAAAGATATGCTAAATGTCAGTAACGCAGTATGACTGACTGTCCCTAACAACATGAAATATAATTTACTGCTTTAAAAATAAATGACCCTTGTTTGAATACTATAATTTATATAAATAATATCACTATGCAGTTATATATATATAGAGAGAGAGATATATTTAGATTAATAAAATATACATGAAGATTTTATTTAGTAAAAAAAAACATTAAAATTTATACCAACACAGAGCGCTTTTTTACAATGAAGTGAATATGCATAGCATATGCCAAACTTGGGATATGAGAAGAAATCTATGGGTTCGAACTTGTCACAACCCCCAGATTATAAGACTAGAAGCACGTAATATATATACAAAGATATGCTAAATGTCAGTAACGCAGTATGACTGACTGTCCCTAACAACATGAAATATAATTTACTGCTTTAAAAATAAATGACCCTTGTTTGAATACTATAATTTATATAAATAATATCACTATGCAGTTATATATATATAGAGAGAGAGAGATATATTTAGATTAATAAAATATACATGAAGATTTTATTTAGTAAAAAAAAAACATTAAAATTTACCCCCATCCCTTTTCTGCTATTTAAAATAAATAAATCCCACCTTCATTGATTTTATAATAACTGGAATATTTAAATACAAAATTTGAAATTTTAAGAGTATGGAAAATAAAATAAGATTAGCAGTTATATAGAAAACAAATAATCGGTCACCTTTTTAGAAATGAATAAAGAATATTTTTAAATTTCAAAGCGTTAACTAGCCAAAGTTCTGGATTCTCCCCAGGTAGAAAATCCTGAGTTAAACAAATCAATTTTTATATTAAAAATGAACCTAAAATGTTGATTCATAAAACAATCTGGCGAACATATTAATTTACAATGCATTATATATATATATATTAAAGGGTCGTTAATAACTTGCTTCATGAAGATTTATTTAAAATGACAAAAATTCAACTCGTCAGATTGTTTGAGATTGCCATAATAAAAATAATAAAAGCATATATATAAAATCAAGTAATAAATAACTATAAAGAATTGACCGCACCAAAGTTAAAGAGAGTTAGAGCATATGAGATAGAATTAAATTTAAAGAAATCATTTGAGAGCAATTTACATATTATATATAGAAATTAACTAAGAGCAAATTACATATTAACTAAAACAAAGTTAAATAATATATTAAAAGAAATCTTGATAGATGAGTTAGGTTAGATTTAGTTTGCCGTGATGGCTTGAAAAATTACCTGGCAATTTTAAGAGTCCGATTTAAAATATTGCACATGCATGGCAATTAAAATGAAAGTTCTTAAATAATGGCAAGCTTCTATTAGCATTCTCCAGTTCTTTTTTAGACCTTTCTTCATTTCAGGGCAGCAGGATATTACGGTAGTGGCAGATGATGATCCATAGGGCAGAGCAGGGTGGTGGATTTACTGCTACATCATTCTTAGTTTCACAGCAATGTTAACAATCATTTTCACTAGAGTAGCTAATCAGTTGTCTCAATAGTGGCTCATCTCTCTGTGATTCAAAATTCAGTCATTTTATACTTTTTCCTTTATCAGTTGTTTTTGAAGATGCAACAGTAAGATAATATCCAAAAATAAATTCAAATCTATTTCCAGATTAGAAATAGATTTGACAACAACAAAAGTATCTCTAATCTTAATCCCATTTATTTTAAGTAAAACTTTAATTAAAAAATACCTCCCTTTAATTATTTTTGAACAATTAACAACAGTCACATCTTCCGTATTGGATTTTATAATAGTTTAATAAAAACAAGCAATTTAAAAAGAAAAAATTAAAAAATGATATATAATAAAATATTTTTAAAAAATCAATATTTTGTTAGTAAGTTTTGCTCCTATATATATTTTTGAGTTGCATCCATGTATTTTAATAAAAAGAATTAATAATTGATAAAAAAGAATTAATAATAATTTTAAAACATGTTATTGAAACATTAAATTTTATAATTTAGGCGCACGTCTCAAATATATACATAAAATATATATACATGACAAAAGGAGCAGGATGGGAAATAGGGATTTAAACATAGGTTAGTAGGTAGAAACATGAAGCACAATCTTAAGCTAAGATTGACTGCTTCAATATGCACATGCATTTTCTTCAACATTATAATACAGTAATTTGATAAAACGAGTCTTCTACTTGATCTAAAACCCATGTAAATGTAGAATTTCTATCTAAGATAAATTCATTATTGAAGAGAGTTGATTGCAACATTCTTCCTGGGTTCCAATTCTGAAGCATGGGTGTGAATCTGAAAGAGAGTGAGGTATGGGTGAACTAGCCTAAATTGTGTCTGAATTTAATGTGTAGAACAAGAGATAGCCTATTGGAAGTAGACGCGATCATTGGTTAGTGACTTCATCACATCATTTTTGGCATTCTACCCTAAGCACGTTGGACTGACCATAGTTAGATTTGTCCCCCTTCTTCTGGTGGAAAACCTGGACCATTGCATTATGTTCTTATGGATTAGCACTTAAATGTGTGCATCTAAATTATTGTTTAAATAATCTGCCCCAAGCTGACAATGGTTAAATAATCAGCTTGATTTATATTAGTCTTATTTCTAAACTAGTCACAAGATTGACTGTTGATTTACTTTTATTGTTGATCATTCATGATGTTGAATGCTTATTACTTTTTTGTAATATGATGAAACTTATAGTTAGTTCTGTGTTGATCTTTCATGCTCATTCCTTTTATATTTAAATTTTATATTTTATTTGGAATCTCATCACAATTCAGCCCTAAAGTGATGTATTGCTACAAATGGCTACCCCCTGGCTGATTTAATGGGAGTAAAGATCTTTAAAAGAAAACATCTGCAATTTTTTTTAAATACATGAACCTTAAAATATGTTTACCTGACAAAGTCCAAAGAAATCATTACAATATAAACAAAGCACCTGTGTTTGAAATATAATTATAAAAGACATTATGGCACATTGCAATCTCAGCTTCTCTTTTATGCCCCTATTTCCATACTATTATAATATATTGATTATTATAAAATCAAAAAAAAAAAAAAGGAAAGTGAGAAATAAAGTAATCTATTTTTATAAATTCTTCAAATTTGATTATCTGTTTCTTTTATTATACTTTTTTTTGTTTTTGTTATTTATTTATTATTAATTTTTATCAAAATATTTCTCAGTATTAAAAATAATCTATTTATTTATTAAACTATAAGAAATTCCTATGCAAAACACATATTACTGCTTCAAGACGCTTGCTATTAATAATAAATAAAAGCAATTTGTCTTTATATAATTTATAGTAAAGAATTTTGTAAAATTAAAAAGAAAAATTTGTGACTATAATATATAAGTAAAACTTAACTGTTGATATGTAAAGCTGCAGAAAGGGATATAGAGTAATTAAAATGAGACACTTTGATTCCTAGTTTAGGCTTAAAAATAATAAGTTGGGCAAATTTATGAAATTCATTTCACATGTTCTTGTCATTGCTGTTATTATTATGTGTTTAATTATATAGTGAATTGAAATGTATGGCTGTTCCCCAACATGCATCAATCAGTTTGGTGAATCTACTTGATTTATTTCTCTGAGTTTAAAACTAAAAATTTTATGAACTTTCTTCTCAGTTGCCAAATGATTTTTCAATTAAAACATTAGTTGAATTTTCTTAAAGAAGGTTTAATATATGTGGGAATAGTTTTTTTTTTTAGATAATTTCAATAAAGACAGAAAAACTAAATTATGGCTTTATTTCCAAGAATCTATCATTGTTGTCATCCTTATTAGTTATTTACAGAAAATATTCGAGATTGCTAAGAATCTTGTGAACCCAGGTTGTTGTCATTTGATAATAAACTTTCATTAAGTTATTTACAACTTCAGATGGCTTTAAGTGAATGAAGATTGCATGAATTGGAATATTTTAATGCTAAATGGGACATTGTTGAGCTTTGAAATTAAAAGAAAAGGTAAAGATAGAATGGATTTGAAAAATAAACATCTTCACTACTATAAAGATACAAATATTGGAAGCAGGTGAACTTATTGTAAATAAAAAGTGGAAAAATAACATTATGGAAATTGATGATATATCAGAAAGAGTGATTACAGTAGTTGTTCAACTCAATGGAAAATACCAAATGCAGATATTTCAGGTTTATAACTCAATATGTTTTCATTGAAATGAACAAATAGTGGATTTTTATATAGATGTACAAAATGTTCCTACCAAACATTTTAAAATTATCATAAAAAAACTTCAGTACCAGAACTGGAAACACTGCAAAGGCAAAGGTGCTTTGTAAATTTTGTTATGATAATAAAAAAGGCATAAGCTTTTGGAATTGGCAGAAAAAAGAAAAAAATGTGTGATTTTTTTCTTTAAAAAAATGTCTAAGCAGATATGGACATGTCTATATCCAAATGAGAGTACAGCAGAATTATATTACATTTTAAATAACAAAAGTATATATTTCAGAATTGTAATATTCATAATAGATTTATAAAAGGATGTGATAACAGATGAGATATAAGATATGTGTCTATGAAAAATAAAAAGATATTAAATGTTGATATTCCTAATCTTCAGTGACATTCCAATGAATTTAAATTAGAATTTGTTAATTATTTTGAATAATGATGACTTTGAAGATAGTTAAAACTTAACTAAGATTAATAATAAAAAAACTGCTACTCTACTAACAACTCCGACAAAGATAATTGGTACAAAAAAGCACCAAATTGAATGAATATGAAAATGTTTACAAATCATTTTTTAAAAAAAATTGACACCTGAAGTTTGGTAAAATGGTATGAAAAGAAGTTACTAATGATATAAAAAAATATAACTGCAAATTGGCAAGGAAAGATTTAAGAAGAGAATAAAATAATATCTTGGTAAAGAAAAGTTATTTTAGCAGTAAAAAGAAATTCTGGAGCTATTATTAAAATGGAGATGACTAATAGAATATGAGGAAAGATCAACACAACAAAATAACCATTATATTTACTTTTGAATTGTCAAGCATTTAAAATAAAGAGGTCAGACATGCAATTAAATCTAAGATGAAGAGAAAAACTCCAGTAAATAATGGGATGGGTGAAAAAAATAGAAAAATTATTGGAAAATCTATATACCAAATGTCTAAATGATTGAAAGATTGCAGTAGCAATAGTGATATTTAAAAAGATGATAAAAATATATCCAATTCTATACAAAATATTTATCAATAATTACAGCTTATCTACAGTGATTTTTGGATCCAAACTACCTAAAAGCATAAGCTGGATTTAAAAGTGTTTCCAACACAGTGAATTATATCCAAGTAGTGTGAGAAGTTTCAAAAAGAACCAATGGATATGAGTTATTACTATCCTTTGGATTTGTAAATTATGAAAAGGCATTTGATTCTATATGTATTTCCACAATGGTTAAAGCTTTGAATCATCAATATGTAGTCCCATGATATTGTTATATTCTCAATAAATATTTATCAAAATGCAACAGCAGTGATTAGATTTAAAAAGATTAATATTGACAAGGCTGCAAGACGGAATGATTCTATATCACCAAAATAGCAGTTTTAAAGAAGTATGTTGATACATTAAGATAGAAAAGTAAGTAAATAAAAATATATGAGGATTATTTAAGTTATTTACATTTTGAAGATGATGTGGTTATTTTTACAAATAATGCTTCATAGTTTCAGAAAATATTGGAAGAGTTATATGATAAAAGTAAGAAAATAGGAGTAAAGGTAAAAACACTAGCATAATTTTCAATGGATTTTTTTAGAAGAATTACAAATAGCTTGGATGAATTATTAACTCTAATGGATAAGTATAAAGTTAAATTTGAATGAAATGTTTTTGGCAGAAATACTTTATTTTAAAAGGAAATATGATCATGTGTTTGAAATGGAAGATTTTTAATAAATGAATTTTACCAGTTTTACTTATAGATCTGAGATTTGGCATTTAACAAAAGAACAATACAGAAACTTTGACCAGTCATTTGAACATGAAAAAATGTTCATTGGAAGTAACTTGAAGGATTTGAAAGTAAATTATATTGGTAAAAGAACAAAGATATATCAATGGAATCACTGAAAAAATAAAAGGATTAAAATGAAGCTAGGCTGGATATATTATTTAAAAAGAAGATAACTAAATGTCTAGTTAAAATCTTAAATTGAATACCAGGAAGTTGTAAAAAACCTAGAAAGTGAGCCCATGTGAAATGGATGCATAAAGTATGGGAACTTTGCTGATATAATATGAAGAAAAGAGATGAAGGATTAGAAAAACTGAATTTAAACTTGAGATACAATGGATTAATAATATTTAAAAATCATGATGATGTTACTAAAGATGATGTCATAAAGGCATTAAGAAATCTTAGTTTAAATATCATGTTAGCTACATTTTAGTTTAAGTATATATACAACAACATATTTACATGATGCAACACATAAAATTATTTATTTTAATTAGTTGCATTAATAATTAAGCAAAATTTTTAAACAAAAGTGAATAATGAATCTTTTGAATAAAGAAAGAAGTCATCTTAGTAGAATCCAATATTAGATGGAATAAATTATTTTAAAATAAACAAGCATAAAAATAGGTATTTATATATATTTTTTTAACTTAAATACAAAAAAAAGTCATACAAAAAGCCT
The DNA here is from genome assembly GCA_028023455.1 of Epiperipatus broadwayi. NCBI lineage: Eukaryota > Metazoa > Onychophora > Udeonychophora > Euonychophora > Peripatidae > Epiperipatus > Epiperipatus broadwayi. The sequence continues at coordinate 47,467 of JAQFVV010013573.1, read as the reverse complement.
TAATTCAATTCTTTCCAACAATTTACTATATTTTTATCAGAATTATGTGGTTTATCAATTGTAATTAAACTGGAATTTATCATAAACCTATCTGGTGGACAAATTTTTAAAAAAATCACAAACACAGATAGTAGACTAATCAAACAATTTATGGCTTGAAAATATGAAAATGAAAGTTATGCATGTTTATTGCACTGTCATTATGCAAATTATTATATATTCTTAAAAAAATTGTTATAATATTACTCAAGTGTTAAAACTACTTGTGCTTGTATCACAATGTCTTTGTTGTTTCCATTTGTTTTGAAAATAATTTTTTATTATAGAATCACATTTTTGTGCTTTCAATATCATATACATTTGCAAATCAGGATATCATATAATGTTGCAGACCAATATGTATTATTCACTCAGTTTATAGATAAATTAAACTTATTTATTAAAATGTGTTATAAATATTATATTTTTTACACTGTATGTCTCTGATTTTTTTAGCTATGCTGATATAGTAATGTTTTGACATTATAATTTAATAATATACTTTTTCTGTTTCTATTGCTTTTGAAATTAAATTTTTAATACAGAATCACTGTTTCTGTTGTATATGTTATGCTAGCTAAAAGTCAATTTGTATTACAGATATTGGCCTACCATAAAAATAAACATGTCTTGATTTAATTTTTAAACAATTCAACTTTTAAAATAGGCAAAACTCTCTATGCAGTAGTGACACTCAGTGAAAGTAGAGTAATCAATGGATGCAAGCATAAGAAATGGTGATCATGTGATGTTTAATGGTTTAATTCAATTTTTACACTGATGTATGCACTACAGGAGTAGTAAACTATAAGTAATTTTTTGTGAAATTTTGCTTGTTTGCAAGCTCTTAGAAAATAGGTTTTAAATTGGGACAGTTCAAAATGATGACGGTCTATCTGTATACATGTGTACATCTATATCATGTTTAATGTTACACACTAGACATCATTATTGCTTAGGTTACATCAGACAAAGAGTGCTAATTGTGTGAATATTGAGTTTGTCTAACATTTGAAGTTTTTTATTAAAGGACCTGCAAACAGGCTGCTTTTGGATTAGTGATTTCAAGTTCATTGCTTTTGAAGTCAAAGTCATGGTCTTGGCTCTGAAGACTAAATCCTACCACAATTCTAATTTTTATAGAATCAATGCATGTTATTCAGCTGACAAATCTAAATTAATCTAAAACCCAAACTAATAAGATTTTATTAAATATGAAGTTGTTAACAATATTGGCAGTTTGGGGAAGAAAAAATATAAGCACTTCATGAATATTTTTTTCCACTTTTTAAAAATATCATCTAGTTTTTGAAGTTATTTCCTATTTTATTATTTTTTTAGATGCTTCACATTTTAAGTGGTAGTGCTTTTTTTATGGTGCCTTCAATCAAAGATGGTTCAGATACAACAATGTGAGTTTTTATAATGCTTTTTTTCTTATATTTATTCAAAAGTTTTTTTTGATTTTTGGCTTTTCTGCTTAAATATTGCTAACATTCAAGTTACTATGGAGTAGCAGACATGTTCATTGTTTGCAGCTTATCAAACATTTTACTGCTTTGGATGTTAATTTATTGACAATTTTGAATCCTATTCACCAGTCAATCATCTAAACCAAATTGATGCTTTCTAGAATATTGCAATGCTCAAAACTTTATGTAATGTAAATAAAGACAAAAATCTTTATACTAATGGAATAATGACAGTGGTTTATAATATTAACACTTTGTATATAATATAACCCATTACATAATTAAAAATATTGAAGAGTTATATCTTATAAGATAATAAATACTGCTGTTAAAGAGCTCTCAATTACTCGTTATTTGTCTGAAATCATATTTTAATTAAATAAAGAACTAATAGAGGGAATTTATATATCATCTACAACAAAATATATGAGACCTTCCTCAAATGAGCGATTTATGGGATGATCTCATTAATATAACAGCTTATACATAAAGACAGAAAAATTTATATTAAAGTAGTTTTATGTTCTATCCTACTTTTTTTCTCAATGTTATTAAGGTTGCTACAAATTATAAGTACGCCTCAATCTCTCCTAAAACGGATATTTAACCTGCTTCATTAGACAGTCACTAAGAAGCCCCTTCTGAAATGACATTTAGCCTGAACTAAATTCCAATTTAGATCAGCGCAAATTATTATTAAATCCGATTTTATGTTTCTGAAATTTATAAAACGTTTAAAAACATTGCATGAACGACATATTAAACCCACGTAATCCATATAATTCAAACATTTTCATAGACGTGTATAGTAGTATATAATATTTGGTTTATAAGATGTAAATTTATTTTTGATGACAGAAAATATAAAGTATACTGTATATATATTTGAATATGGTCTCTGATACTTATTCTCTGTGGTTATAAAAAAAATGGATTGCTTCAAATATTCCACGTCGTAAATATTGATAATAATATTAATAATATGTTTATGCAAATTTAAATTATCAAACTTGAAATATATGTACATAAACAAAAAAAAAAAAAAACACACTATTTTAAGTATTTATTTTGAAGTATTATATTTATAAAATAAAATAAAAATCAATTTTCTTATCCTTTTTTTTTTTTTTCATTATTCTTATATTCAGTTTCAATATATATAAATAAGAAAATTTGTACACTTATTTCCATGCAATTTTTATTTGTTTAGAAGTAAATGTATAAAGAATGCGGTAATAATATATGTACACTTATTTCCATGCAATTTTTATTTGTTTAGAAGTAAATGTATAAAGAATGCGGTAATAATATATGTGTTTATTGTTATTTAAAGAAATCTAATCCTGTTTTTTGCTATCTTTCCGTTTTTTTTTGTTTTTTTTTTGGGGGGAGGGGGCGGAGGGGATATGGATATAATAATGATTTTACTTAGAAAATAATTTTTGTTTTACACTATTGTACTTTTTTAAATTTTGTATTGTATATGTTTGTGGTTAAAGAGATCGTGCACAATGATTAGCACAACCCTTCTAATATTTATGGCCTAAGTTCAAATCATCTTGATGACTGACTTTTTTTTTGCATGTGCCATAGCATCGGCCGGGAAGCGAACCCGCTAGCTCGGGACAACTGCTTGTAATGCAGCTGTGCTGACCTCTGGACCACCAACGCTTGACATTGACATTTTTATTCTACTGCTAATTTTTGCAAGAATGTTAAAAAGATATTGTCTAATAATAAGCTATTTAAAGACGGTTTACCATTATTTTTTATCTGTTAACATATATAGCGTTTAATATCTTTACAGATGGTTTTAAGAGAGAATTGGTATTATGAGCTAATCATCTTCACTTACCAGCATTTTCTGTTTTTCTAAAGCCGGGAATTAAGAAGCAGTGTCTCCTATCAACTTTATTGACTAATTCAAATAATAATAATAAAAGCATTAGAATAAGACAGTTGCATTTTCACTTAAAAAATTCAAATGCCTATTTATTGACCAATTATAGATGGCCATCTGGATTAAGAACCAATTATTAATCTTTAAAAATATATAATAACAATCTTCTGTTAATACGCTTACCAAATAGTGTTTCTATTATTTTCTCATATGTGAACGCAGACACACATCTATATATATATGTTTATTGTAATACAAAAATCTTGCACATTAACTCGCAAATACTTTTCCTATATAGCAGTTGTAACTCACACACAAACATACGTGAACGCAGGCACACCCCTTATATATATATGTTTATTATAATATAAAAATCTTGAACATTAACTCTCCCATGTTTTTGTTTTTTTAATAGCAGTTGTAACGCACACACAGCATATTCACGTATATGAGTACTGTATATGATAAATATAATAGAAATCAATTAAATATAAAAAGTTATACATTTGGGAGAAAAAAAATACTTTAAAATTGACTACAATCCAGAAAATAATGATTTTTAATTTTAAAATAGTTTTTTAATTAGAAAAAAAATATCAAACCTGTTTTGTATAGAAAGTGAGGCTTTTCTACATTTTTGTGGCATCATAGACTATTACTGATGACGTGATACTTTTGTTTCTTAGTCAATAATGATATTATTAAATCTGACTCATAATACAGTATCCACAATATAATCCATAGGAAATATTATTTCCTGGTTGTCTTTAATAATTTAGCTGGCTTTTTTTCTTTACTTTTATAAAAATGAATTTATAGTTTATGCATTCTATACAGAATCTTCAATATTATTTGTATCCTTTTTAGATGTGTTTATTCTAGGAATGACTATCAGTGAGTATTTTTGAAGAAAATTAGAATACTGACGGATTTAATTCATTTTTTTCATTTTCTTTAACATTTAATATAATTAGAAAGGATTTGAACTCAGACTTTCAAGCTCTCTACAGCTATCAACTTCATCTTATACAACCAAAACACATGAAAAAAGATAAATGATATCCAATATTCATATTTTGTGCTGTACCAGAAGTCATCAGTTGGTCCAGATCATCATTTCCCACATATAAATAATCAATGCTCAGTTTGTATTAAGATAGCAAATCTACAAACTTTAATGGACAGGCTTCAATATTCTCCACTTTCTAACTTTTCAGTCATCCATATCATTGAAAATCCAATGATGGTACATTAAAAGTCTTTGATAATGCCAATATTATTGTCATACCCACCTTAACTTTATGTCACTCTGACCCCTCATGTATAGAATCTTAATCTGTCCATTTAACTACATAGAAGAGGAATGGAAAGAATACAGGCTAAATATGTAATATTAAATACAAATATATTGTCAATACTGAACTTAATGTAATTAGAAGGAATTTGAACTCAGCCTTTCAAGCTTCCTATATTTATTCATTCCATCTTATACAACCAATACACATGACCACATACATGTGGAAAAATAAATTATCTTTGATATACGTATGATGATGTGAACCAACAGATGAGTGCTGGTGTAGCACGAAATACGTACATTGGACTCATTTATCTTTTTCACATGTATGTGGTCATGTGTATTGGTTGTACAAGATGGAGTGGATATGTGCAGAGAGCTGGAAAGTCTAAATTCAAATTCCTTTTAATTACATTAAGTTCAGTATACTTGTATTTAAATATTAATTTAACGTTTGTACTATTGTCTTTAGATATTTGTAGACAGAACAATATATCATTTTGACTTAAATCTCTTGGCCTGGTTCATTTATCTCGGATATAACACAATAATTGACTGTAAAGAAATATTTTCCAAATGTAATTCGGTGGTATTTTTTAGTACATAAAAGTGAAAAAAAGTATTACGGCTGAAGATATAAATTGATAAATTTTGAAAACAATTGAACAACAACAAAAAATTTAAACAATTCAAATCTTAATTTACTAAAGTTGATAGCTAAAATTTTTATCTTATTACTCATTTAATTTTTTATGAGTGTGTGTGTGTGTGTGTGCAAAATATGAGTTAAACCCCCATAAGTTTACTTTATTTATATATTAAATGACTTCCTTAATTACAAAGAATAATAGTTTAGTTAATATTATTCCCATTAAGGAAGGCATTTTAGTATATAAATAGAATTATTATGTCACTATCTTCGCTGACGAATTAATATATATATATTTGGACAGTAAAATTGTTTGCCATAGACTATGTTTAAAAAGGTCAAAGTAATGTTAAATTTGTAAAAATCCTCTTCAAAAGTTTAAAAAAAAACTTTAGTAGAAGAATAAATGATGAAATCATTATTTGTTTAAAATATTAATTTAATTAAAATACTTTAAATAATTAAACATAACATTTTAAACAGAACTAATATAAATTTTGCCCTGTGTGTGGTTGTGTGTGTGCCTACACATATATTACATTAAAATAATTATTAAAATACACATATATTACATTAAAATAATTATTAAAATAATATGCAAGATTCATCTATTTTTAGAAGTTAACTTAAATCTAGTAAATAAGATCAACTACTATTTGTTCTTCACTGCTTTTATAATTTTATTAAATTCTAAAAATTGTTTTTTTTTAATAAGATATTAAGTCTAAATAACTTGTAATGATTATATATATATATATTTTACAAAGTCGAACGTCCACTATATGTATTAGCTAAATTTCTAACAAGGATACCTAATTTTCTTTTTTATAAATATCTGTAAATTTAAAAAAAAAAAAAAAATTAGCTTAAAAACTATAAACCAATATTTTAACAGTTTTATTATATACAAGCAAATAATTAGTTGACCAAACTTTAGTGAAACATGGAAAGAGAAATATAGTTTAACTATCAGTTATAATTATAACAATAAGGGAATATTAATTTAACATTTTTATAACGTCTAATAAAAAAAAACTTTTTTTTTTCCAAAATCACATTTATTGTAGACATAAAAATAGATTAATTAATGAATTTATCAAAATATTTTTAAGGAAATTTTAATATCTCAAATGAAAAATGGCCTTAAAATCTAATTTACAATAACTTTCAAACTATCTATTGTAAAAAAAAAAAAAAAGAAAGTATTTTCAAAACGTAAACTATCAGTTGTCAATATAAAATTTTAATTTAAAAGTATTGTCTTTTTTTGATATCATACTTGTATTGTATAAAAATGCTATTCAACATAGAATATTCTTGAAATTAATATAAATATTTGTTCTAATAATAACATTCTCAAGTTATTATTTATGATATTAATAAGTAAAATGGATAGTAGTTTTACATTGACCTATTTATTAATAATAAATGTTACTAGTTTGTATTTCATGAATAATTTAAATTGGCAAAATAGCATGCCACACAAATACACTCACCCTTAGATATCTAATCTAAGATTAAAATAGCCTGCTAATATAAGGTTTGTCAAAATAAAATAAAAAACTCTGAAAGTATTAACAAATCACCCATGTAAATGTATTGAAATCAAAAGAAAAATTCAATCTGAAGGAAGAGACAAATATGAGAGGAAAAAAATCCAAGAAAGAGATGTGTTTTAAAATAAATAAGAAATAGAAATCCCAAGAGTAAGTACCATTAAAGTGAATAGACAACATAGAAGAAATAGAAACTAAAGATTACAGTTAGTCAAAATAAGAGTCAAATATCCAATTCATAGATCACATGACCCTATCTCTTAAGCTTGTAAGTTATAAACAGTGAGGATTGCCAATTCCTCTAAAAGCTTTATGATAAATGCTTAGCCAGAGCCAGCACTTAAAATATCTGTCAGGAACCCCTCCCCAAACCTCTGACCATGGTTTCATGCTTTGGCACTCCTCAGAGAGGTGTCAGGGTAGGTTCAGACACTAGATCTAAAAATACCAACCCAAAGCCAAGCACTTTCTAAAAGTTATCTATTGAGTGGAAAATCTGAATTTTTCAGACATCTACAGGTCTTCAAACCCAGCTATCCAACTCAAATAGCTATATGGGGCTGATAGATCTTCAGCCATACCATATATTAGTAGTCATAGTCTCTGCCTAAAGTCTTATGCAATTTTATATTGCTATGACTACTAATATATGGTATGGCTGAAGATCTATCAGCCCCATATAGCTACTTGAGTTGGATAGCTGGGTTTGAAGACATGTAGATGTTGGAAAATTTCAGATTTTCCACTCAATAGATAAGTGCTTGGCTTTGGGTTGGTATTTTTAGATCTAGTGTCTGAACCTACCCTGACACCTCTCTGAGAAGTGCCAAAGCATGAAACCATGGTCAGGGGTTTGGGGAGGGGTTCCTGACAGAGATATTTTAAGTGCTGGGTCTGGCTAAGCATTTATCATAAAGCTTGTAGAGGAATTGGCAATCCTCACTGTTTATAACTTACAAGCTTAAGAGATAGGGTCATGTGATCTATGAATTGGATCTTTGACTCTTATTTTGACTAATTATAGTCTCTTCCAAAAATCTTATGCAATTTTATATTGCTATGACTACTAATATATGGTATGGCTGAAGATCTATCAGCCCCATATAGCTATTTGAGTTGGATAGCTGGATTTGAAGACATGTAGATGTCTGAAAATTTCAGATTTTTCACTCAATAGATAACTTTTAGATAAGTTCTTGGCTTTGGGTTGGTATTTTTAGATCTAGTGTCTGAACCTACCCTGACACCTCTCTGAGGAGTGCCAAAGCATAAAACCATGGTCAGGGGTTTGGGGAGAGGTTCCTGACAGAGATATTTTAAGTGCTGGCTCTGGCTAAGCATTTATCATAAAGCTTGTAGAGGAATTGGCAATCCTCACTGTTTAAAGATTACAGGGATTCACTCATTATAGATGAAAAAATCTGGGGATAAATATGTAAAGAAAGATAATAATGTGGAAATAATATTATAAGAAACATACATGGTTATACTATGAAAAGAAAAGTCTAAAAGTACTATTATAGATAACAAAAAATTAAAAAAAGCAAGAATAACAAGAAATAAAAAAATAACCCCCCCAAAAATAAGTAAAGGATAGCAAGAAATGGAAAATATATTCAAAGAACAGTAACAATTAAAAAATAAGAATGTAAACACTAACCTAAAAAAAGTTGAAAGATCACCTGACAAGAATCAACATGGCAAATATACTAAAAAAGCACAAATATTAGTAAATGAGAGAGCACAATGTGAAATAAGCTCAGAGTGATATAGAAAAGAGTGATATAGAAAAGTGTCATGCAAAACTCACAACTTTAATAGAAAATATGCAAGATAAATTAAAGAAACTGAGCAGAGTCTTAAACACAGATTACAAGAATGCAACAAGATAGGAAAGTAAAGTCAATTATTTAGTAGGTAATAATTATATGTCATTAAGGCTGTGAATACTACTGTTGGGTGATACTGTGTATGTTGTGGAATAAAGAGTAGCATGTGGAGTATAGGAAAAATATAGAATTGAAAGAGAAGTCAATAGCCAGTTTTCCTACAGTAAAATTGCTAGGCTTTGGACAATTACAGAATTCTCATTCACATGTGGAACCACTGACTGTTAGGGTGATCAGGCATAACATGTTCCACTGATTCTATGGATGATGATAAGAAACAACAATAACCATTGAAAAATACCAAAAATTTTGAATAGCATTGGTACTTTATAGTTGTCAATGGAACAAGTTTAAAAACAGAAAGATAAAACCTAGAAAATTAGTACTGCATCTATCCAAGCTCCAAATCTTAATTTTAGCATCATACCAATATCCAATCATAAGAAATCTCCTTATTACAGAAATCATAGTTATAGGAAACAATGAAAGAAAAAGAACAGATGGACATTTAGCTCCAGAGAACAACAAACCCTATGAGAAAACAGGTTTGACAGTTGCATAATAATGAAGCAAATTCAGTATACTGGAAACTGAAAAATTGGACAGGACTTTATTAGATACCTTTTATGTTGAGATTCAAAGATTATATTCCAACATAGGTGACTTTATTCTTATTAATACACCTCATATCAAGAAAACACACCATTGGAACTTTTTTAAGTTAGTCATACTATATTTGTTTTAGGGGCACACACAGCATAAAATAGATATTTAATAAAAGAAGCCAGAATCCTTATTAGCAAGTAAATGACTCATGCTATTAAGGCAAAGCATTCAAAAAAATATAATATATAAAAAAGGAATATGATGTATTCACTTCATAGTAGTGAGCCAAAGACAGAGTAGTCTTGTAAATGGAAAAATGGAGTTAATTACTGCTACTGAGAAAAAAAAATTAAATGGTAATATTTAAATGGTTATACACTCAGTTTTAATCCACAGACACAAGCATTATATTATATTATGGGTGAATATTTATGCATAAATATGGCAACTATATAATTTACATATGAATATTTTCTAATACTACACATAATTAAATAATTGTTCTTTAGCTTAAATAAATGTGATTTAGACAAAATCTACATATTTTTATATTCTTAGTTACACTAAATTAAAATTACACTTTGTTTGAGGTAATCTTTTTGTTAAAAAATTTAAAAATATATAATTCATTATATGACATTGAATACAAAAATTATTCTTTAATTAAGTAAATATTTCAAAATAAGGAAAAATTAATTAAAATAAAAACTAAAAGCATGAATTTTTCTTTATTGTTTCGATATGGCTAAGATTTAATTTAGTACATTTTTATTGACTTTGTTTATATATTATAATAATGCTATAGATATTAAACTTATAATTTTGTAAATGAATTCTGATTGAGTAATATTTTTATAAATTTTTATTTAAAAAAATAAAAGAAAAAAAAAATTGTTGTTTTAAGTCAAATTAAAAAACAGGAAAGCAAAGAAAAGCAGAAGGTAAAAATATCAGCGATTCATGTAATGTCAAAAGTTTAGCCAAGAAAACAAAAAAAGAATTGTGCCTATCTATTCCAAAACAGACATATTGAAAAATCAACAATAATTTAGTGTAACATCAAAAGGCTACATAGATAACCTAAAAATATTTCATTAATGGTTGCTACTTCATTTAACCAAGTTACTGATATATCTTTTATTTTTGCAATTTTATTGAAATAACTTTTCCTAATAAACCTATGTAATAATCTTTTAAGTTTACTGAATGCTAAAAAATTATATGTCAGCTTAATTTCTTTAAGCAACAAAAGAAATTCCCATTATATGAAAGCTAATTTTATTAATTTTAATCATCTTATCTACAACCAATAAAAGAAAGTGTCTATAATTTTCTTAAAATATAGTAATTAGTTGTAAAATTATTAAATAAATCTCAAACCTAATAGATAATTTACCATATTTTAATCTCACAAAGTTGTGACAATCTATTTAAAATAAACGTCACCTCTGTTCAAAAGAAAATTCAAAGAATATAAATGGTCATTATTATTTTATTCTCGTTTTCTTGAATTTTTTAAAAAAGAATATTTTATATAAATATACTTCATTATTTTATATAATTTTATTACTAAATTTAAAATGTATATTTTATAAAATGTTTGTTGTACAAATGAAAAGAAAGAATTTATCTTAAATGTTGCCTATATTTTAAATTCTCATAAATTCCATACATGAATAACAAATGAAATAAGATTCATTCTAAATGAACAAACCAAACCTTTCAAAAACTTAAAGTACCTTGACTTTTCTAAAAGTTACAATAAAAAGATCTTATCGGTTGACTACTTTAAAACGATAAAGAATATAAAGTACTATCAGATTTACAAATCTGCTCTTTAACAGAATGTGTTAGTTAAGGTAAGCTTAAACTCTGAAGTCTTGCATTGGTGGTCGAGAGGTCAGCGCGACTGCCTTGCACTTGCAGGCAGTTGCCCGGGTTGCGGGTTCGCGTCCCAGCCGATGCTATGACACTTAAAAAAAATAAATAAATAAATAAAAAAACTTAAACTCTGAAGATGTCAAAAAGTAATTGTTGCTAATAGTTAACATGAAATTTATTTTTAAAAATAAATTTAATTAGAATTGCATTTCTTCACAAAAAAATATAAAAGTATAATTATTATAAACAATGAGGATTGCCAATCACAAGCTTAAGAGATGGGGTCATGTGATCTATGACTCTTATTTTAACTATAATTATTATACTCTATTTAATCCTGTATCAAATCATTATCTAAAGCCTATTTATCACTTTATGCTAAATCTTCACTTATAAATATTCTTACAAAAATGAATTATTTTATGTTTATTATTAATTTTTCAAAATCTTTTATATATATAAAAAATAATACTTTATGCTATAAACTTTTTTGGCAAAGAAAATCAGCTGCAATCAGTTTTAAAAATATGCAAAAAAATCTCAAATACACTGAATTATCATTACACTCCATAAACATTTCAAGAACTAACTATTACACAACTATAACTCCTACTGACACGCCTCCACCTATAACAGAAAGTTGGCTATTGCAATTAACTAATTTTACCAAAAATTCTCTAAATCTAGATGGTCAATCACCAGGAAAAAAAATAACATATTGGGAAACTTATTATTTATCACATGATGTAGATCAAGGTTATTACAAGTCACTAATAAATTGATTAACAAAGATGTAAACGTTTATCATTGGAACCCAAATCCCTTGATTTTCTTTTCAAAATTAATCTCAGAGCACTGCCTACAAATTTTTTTCTCCACACAAAAAGGGGTATTTCAAAAATAAACCTCATTTGCCCAATATGCTCAAGATGAGAAGAAACAATTAAACACTTTTTATTAGAATGCTGTGTGCTGAAAAACACCAAAAACACCAAAATTTCTTACTCATTATAACTACAATAACTAACATTATTATAAAACCTTAACTATAAGTTTACATAATGGAATTTATCTGCAAATTAGAATATCAACTTTTATCATATTTGCATTATGGTGTTTAAGATGTCACATCTGCTTTAAACAAAATATATCAAACACAACAATTTTTTTATTAAACAAAATTAAAGAAATTAAAAATAGAGACAGTATTATTTCTCATAAGGATATCTTCAAAACTACTTAGGGTCTAATCAAGATATAATATATTTATATCCACTTGTTTTTTATAAGTTTTATATATAATTTACTTATAAATTTCTTAGAATTATTATATAAATAAATAATTTTAATTTTAAAAAAAAATATAGTTACTAGAAATGTAAAATCATAAATAAAATAAAAGAAAGCTATATTAGCTAATAATATTAGATTCACAATCAAAATATATGTTAAGAATAAATTAAACATTATACAACAGCATAGAGAAAAGCTGCAGTATGTCTGTGATCAATGGATTTAAAATGTTGAAAATGCTTAGAAAATATATATCGCATGATTGCCTTTAATTAGAAGCTCAGACTTTACTAAGTATTTACAATAGTTTGAAGATATAATCAGAGCTTTAAAATTTATTATTATTTTAAAAATGAAAGTATTTATTTATTAAAATTTTAGCCCAGGCTAATGTTCAGTTTAATCGTATGAATTGTATGTAGATGAGATTGGCCTTTGTATTATTACTGAATAGATATATGTATATTAGGATGAATTATTAAGATAATTACAAGGTCATAGTTAAATGCAATGCACGTGCTTTTAAAAAAAAAGTACTTACATTTATATATATCAACCTGAAACCAAAAAAGAGTTTATGTAGCATAGTTATTTAAGAAAGAAATAATAATTTTTGAGTTAACATGCATTTTAAAATTCTCCATGTGAAGCAGTGTTGTAACTCAGCATTTATGGTGACATTTTTTGGGAAATTATATTTGAGATTTTGCCATGTATAGTTAAGAAAGTTTTATAACATAAGCTTATACAAAATGAATTATTTCAAGATGATATTTTATTCTTACAAAGAAAAGAAAGTATTTAGATTAATTATTTCAAATATTATGTGATTAGCACAGCTTATGCAATCTATTTCTATTTTTAAAATACTTCTATATTTACTTATATATATGTGCTCTCTTATTAATTGTATGTTCATTAACCATCAATATTATTTGTCGTGTAATATCTGTACTTACAATTATAAAAAATATATTTTATAAATTATGCTCATATTTACTACTAACTATTGTACTGCTAGGCAAGGTACATATTGCAATAATTTCGTCTAAAATTATTAAAAATAAAAATTTTCATAGATCTCACAAAACAAAGGCAAAACTCCCCATACAGTAGTGCCACCCTGTGCCAAACAGAGCAATCAAACTCCCCATACAGTAGTGCCAAACAGAGTAATCAATGCATTTTACAACTAATTATGTGCTAGTATAGAGATGGTGATCATGTGATGTTTGATGGAGATCTCACAAAAGTTTTAAAAATGGTTAATGAATAATAAAATCACTGCAGAATAGATTGTCAGTAAATAATTGAATTAAAAAACATCTCCTTTGAAAGGAATAAATTTATAGAAACCTAAAGACATTTTTTTTATTACTTTAAAACAAAACACAGTTTGCTAAAAGTCAATTCATAAAGTTTTATGAATTAAAGAGTAATTAGAGAGGGAAGAAAATTTCACTTGGCAAAAACTAAACTTTAGAATAAATTAAGAAAGTGGGATTTAGAAAGTTTTATTTTTAAAAAATGCAATTAGCCTGAGGGGGAATGTGACAGAAAATTTAAAACTATTAAAGAAAAAAAAAGAAATATTAAAATCTAAAAAATCTCTCTTTCCATTTATTTAAAATAAAATAAATATATGTGTGCATAAATAAGATTGTTTTTAAACATAAAAAAATAATAAAATGTGTGCATGTTAAAAAAATAAAATATGAAAGTTAAATATTAAAATAAATGAAAGATTATAATTAAAATTTAAAACTCAAAGATTGCATATACTGATAAGCTGCATCAGAATGGGATTAGAAATGGCTACTAATTAAAATCCATAAACAACAGCACTAATTAAATACTTTTTAACAAGAATTTAATCAACAAAAGCAGTGGACAGATTTAAAAACTAATTAAAAAGATAACAACAAGATCATCACATAAATAGGGCTGAAAATTTCATCAGTCAGTCTTTCATGTATCTAGATCCAGGCACCTATTAACATAAGTTTTTAAAGACAATGCAGTATTAACCTGAAAGTCAGAGCATGCAGCCAGATTCCAGTCTCAGTCTGACAGAACATCAGCAGTCTGCTCGATAAAAGTAATGATTGTCTAATTATTTGAAACTGCCAGGAATGTCTAACTGCCTGAAATATAAATAGCACAGAATTGCAATCATCAGGACTGCAACAGAAGCCTAAAATCCAACCAGTTGGTAAACCACATGCAGCAGTAAAGATTGATAAGTCACAATGTTTAAAAAATCCTATAGGTAATAACATTTTCTTATTCTGATTCCTGATATTAATTAAAGTAGCCATTGCAATCTTTGAGTATTTCCAGAGTCAGTATACTAAATGAACTCTATAGCCAGCATAAAATAAACTATTTATGTGCATGTTTTAATGCTTTGTACTTATTTATGCTTTATGTTTATATTACATTACTATTGTACATTTTATTATAATGTATGTGCCCAAGATGTTATAAAATCATTGTTTATATTAATTTTTAAAAAATTATAAAATTAGTTTACAAATTATATTAGACATTTTATTTAAAATAAGATATTTGTATCACTGTCAGTCAATTCTTTACTTATAGCACTAAGAATAACTTAGCAAAGAAGTTAGACACATAGTTTATTCCATTTGTTTCCATTGAGCTATTTTGGGATAATTAGTTGCTGTCATTTAGAGCATGTTAACTACTTATGTAGATAGCTGGCACCTGAAGTTTACTTCAAAACAAAAATGTGCTTTGAATGACAGGGTTGAATTCAGCAGTCGAGAAGATCTGTGGCCTGGAAAAGTGGTTGTAGTTATGTATCTTATATAGCTTCAGCCTGGTCATAGGTACCCTCTGGGTATTATGCTTCTTTGCATAAGGGACTGGTGTGGTGCAATACTTTAATTGTAGCTGGAGTAGATCGAATTTATATAAATAATTTTATAATAGTGTCATATTTTCTATAAAAGAAATCTTACAATGTTGCTTTTCACAAGATTCTATTTTTATTAAAGATTGAAAATATTTATGCTATATTTTGTTTCTATTCGATCTACTTCCCCAACCAGGTCACTATATCAAGAAAATGAGATTTGATTTAAATTGAAATTTTTTAAACCAAATTTATATAAGAAACAATAGACTATTAAAGTAACATTAAAAGTAATTTTGTTAAGGATTTTGATAGCAAATAAACAATAAATTATTTTTAAGAAAGCAATTACAAATTTAAGTGGCTATAATACTTTTAAAAATAAACAATCAATCTTTACAAATTCAATATAATATAATGCAATTACTACTCTATGTGAATATGAAAAAACTCTTGGTCCTTACATAGTTTACATGCTGGAAGCTTGCTATCCATTTTCAGGAACCCACAACACAGGGTATAAACAATGTGGCTGATTCTAAGTTATCATATTCAATAATTATGTTTTTTTTTATTTCTTAAAATCCAAAGGGTTGCAATTCAAATTTTTTTTAATGTAAATTAAGTAAATAAAAATTTAAAAAAAGAAACAGCATTTAGTAGACTACAACAAACAGGTAGACAGATATCTTTTTTTTTGGGCATGCACTATTCCATAATTTTGAAAATATTCCACTGAAACACACAAAAATCCAAAAGGTTGTAATAAACATTTTTTAATGTAAATTCATTTCACCAGCTATAAATTAATGTCAAAGCATTCACAAACAATGTTTTAGAGTCTTATAATCTCATTCCTTTCAAAACAAATAGGCACTTAGAATATGTGCAACATTGCATCTTCATTCACATATAATGTGTAATTTTATGCTCATTATTACACACTTTTTAAGTGGGCACTACTCTGTAATTTTGAAAATATTCCATTGCATCTTATTCTGTAGATGAAATATTCCAAATTTTAATCAAATTTCCAAAAATGATATGATAAAGGAATGACAAAAAGTCACCATGTGTAAAACAATGTTAAAAAAATTGCAATAATTTTAGACATGGTAGGCAAACTATGTAAATATTCCACTGCATCCTGTTTTGTCGATGGCAGATTCCAAATTTTGATCATATTTAACAAATTGATTGAGCAAAAAAAAAGGAATTTTAAAATATCACTGTAATTTTACACATGGGTTATCAAATGCTTAAAAAAATGTCAATTTTAGTGCCATGTGTTAAGTGTTGTCCACATGTTACTGTTCCAACATTATATTTTAGATGGAATATATTGAAAAATGTTTTTGAATTTTCTTAAAATTAACATTCACTTTAGAATTGTGAATAGAATTTATTAAAAATATTGGAATTAGTCCTACCATAAATTTTATTGCCAAGATAACATCAAAATGTTAACACTCAGTGAACACTTAACATGAGGATAACAGATAACACATGACTAAAATTATTGTTGCATTTAGTTGTAAGCAAAATAAAATATAGTTTATGATGAGTGCTTGATTGCATACTAATCTGATCATCATCAAAGGGGAAAGGTAAGAATTGACCTAATACATATTTAGCCCAATCATTTATATACTTGCACCATATATATTTTTCTTTGTTTGTTTGTTTATATTAATAGTTAGTTGTGTTAAGTTTTTTTGATATATTTGATTAACTTTTTCTGTCATAAATGATCTTCCTTTTCTATACCATGACTACCACACATAATAGGGGAATCCCAGATCACCATGATGACAGGAATCTAATATACAAATTTAATTTAAATAATATGGATTGTGAGTTCCAAATAAAAATATAGGAAGTAAAGATGATTGTTGTAATCATAAAAGTAATATAAATTTCATTTATGTTAATAGGAACATTCAATGCTATTTTTTGTGGGGATAAGGATTTGTAATAATAGTTAGAACCAATTATAAGCAAAGAATAAACATAAATGTCTAATTAAATGTGCTTTTCTTAATATATAAATCCAAAACATAATGACAAATCTTATTCCTTGCTTCTTTTAAAAATTTCTCGTAATACATGGTTGAACCACTTTTAAATCCAACTTGTGTTTTGAAAGGCTCATATGTGTGAAATTTTTGGGATCTTCTTTATCATCTTTCTTAAATATCATTATTACTATGACAATGTTCCAATTACATCTTTGTCACTTCTGATATATATCTTTTCCAACATTTTTTTATTTCTTCAACAGCTTTTTTAAAATATTGATTATAATTCCATCCTTCTCTAGGGATTTTGCCATCTTCATAGATTTAATTGCATGTTTCACTTTTTCATTTAAAGTACTAAACATTTCAGACAATGTAACAATTGTAGGAGGTACTTTGTTTTTTTTTACACAACTCTTTCATATATTTCATGAGTTATCTTTCTCTTTAGAAATAGTTCCATTTATTTTCTACTTATTACAGAATTAATTAACTTTTTTTTCAATACCAAGATATTGTTTTATAATTTTTGAACTTCAATTTATAATTAGCAGGAATGAACTAATGACTTCATTTATTCTGCAAGTTTGAACTAGTTGTTTTGGAAATAAAATAATAAAAAAAAACATGAAAATACTAGAAATTAATTGCCTCTAAATTAATTCCTTCTTAAGCCATTTATATATATATTGAAGCCACAACATAATTAATAATGATTGATAAAATGGTCATTAGAATGTGTGTGTGGTAAAAAACCAGTACCCTAGGCATCTCCAAAGTTATCTTCGATGCCATTTTAAAAATAACCATCAAAATGTTTATTTACAAAATGCTGGTGTACATCAATCTTCAATGGATTTATGTATGTTCAGAAGAGATAATTAGTATGTGTTTGTTTTTAACCAACTAGCATGAAATATATAAATATCAACAGAGTTGATGACCAGGAATGTTATGCATGGAGATTGACATTTAAGTTTATAACCTCATAACTGTAGACAAAATGCTTGCTTTCCTCAGGATAAATATGTTTTATTTTGATTCACGTGATTTTTTTTTTTGGCTTTTATTATTGCTATTTGAAAGTTTATGTATTGTAATTTTTTTTATTGTGTATTCAAGATTCATTTTCAAATTTGATCATTTGCAATTTAAAAGTGGGAGCAGTGAATGGATATGTATCATATGTTGATGTATTTTTAAAAAGGAATCATAGTCAATTAATATGTATAATTTTTAATAAAAGTAAATTTACAGATTCCTCTGGAAATTCAACATTGCTCCATCAAGATGACCTCAAGTAAGGTTTTTATATATTTAACATTGAGGGCAAACTTTAGGACAAACAAAACTATATTATTTACTAATAAGTTTTAATAATATTTACTTGTAATTTTTTTTATTTCTGAGTGCACAATTAATCCACTTGAGTAAATGGTCTTTTTCTTATCTTTCATTAATTTTTACTATGACTTACACACACATATAGATGGGAGTGGAACTATATATATATGTAACTTTATAAATAAATATAGGAAACAAAATATTAAAAATAGTGATAATTTATCAGCTTCTGTTTTTTATGACCATAATAAATCATGTATATATGGTTTTGATTTTGATTATAAGAACGTAAAAATATTGGAAACTGAAAGAAATAATAATAAAAAAAAAATTAAAGAGGCGATGTTAATATATAAATACAAGCAAAATTTAATTAATCGGCAAGCAGCAAACGTTAAGATCACAGAATTATGGGAAAGTTGACATTGAATTATGGGAAAGTTGACATTTTAAATGTGATAGTTGACAAAGCTACAAGGTAGTGAAAGTGCTTCTAAGTTATAGTTATACATATAATTTTTAATTACTATATTTTCAAATATTTATTTATAAAGTTACATATATTATTTTAAAGAAGTACAGACATTGATTTGAAATATTATAATATATATATGTAGTAAAAATACTTATAAATATATTTACCCCAACCAATAAATATCATTCAAATAATTGTATTAATGGGGTAGTTTTAGAATTACTGAACTCTCATTTTGCTTTTCTTTTTTGTTTTTGTTTTATGTATATATTTAGTGAATTATCTAACATCATTTTGTATATACTGTGCTGTGAATTATTTTGTTTCTATTGTGTTAAGCCATCCTATGATAGAAGACCATTCTTGTTAAATGAATATTTATTTTATTTTTTGTTTGTAAATATTTACTATTATATATTGTCAATTATTAATAAACATATTTAGTTGTTTAAACCAATCTGATCTCTGTTTGATCATCACCATCATCATTGTGCATTTGCACCACTAGATGTTTGATCATCACTATCATCTTTATGTCTTTGCACCACTACATGTTTGATCATTGCCATCATCATTACACATTCATACTATTAAAGGTTTCATCATCACTATCATTAAGAATTTACACCATTAACGGTTTGATCATGATCTCCATCATCATTATGTATTGCTTTCCTAGATGATTGATCATCATCAATATTTTTATCTATGCTTATATATAGGCATATTTGGTCAATAATTAAGTAAATCCATCCCTGAAGAGAGCTGACTGCAAGAACTTTCTGAGTTTGAACTCTGTGGTGTAATGGGGCCCAAAAAGGGAGATGTAATGAATATGCACTAGTCTAAATTACATTAAAATATTTTAAGTAAATTAAAAGGTGGCATACTAAAAGTAGATGTGATTTGGAACTAGGCATTTTATTGTGATATCTTTTGCATCCTACTTGAAGGCCTAGGTCTGACAGTAGTGAGATGTGCTCCTTTTGTTATATGCCATTTCTGATTCTGTAAGATCTGGCACACCCAACTGGGATGTTGAATCATGGACTTAGAATATGACTTGTTGTAGATTGGTTAACACATTGTATTCAAGTCACCCAACTACCGAGTCATATTCACTTCGTCTTGTGGTGTACCCCACGGTTCCGTTATAATATATCACTATAACTGCCCAGTCATTTTACAGTCCAATATAATTTTATACTTTTATTTATTGTGCCAATACTAAAAATTTAAAATAGAGGTTTTTTTTAATCTTTATTGCTTTTATTGACCATGCACTAAAAAGAAAAAAAATAATTGTTTCTTCAATCACAATTGTGGTTTGAAGATTTAACTTGAAATAAAAACATGGGGTCCAGATATTAATTAATTCAAATGTCTATTTTTTATAACAAGGGATTGTCTTAATTAATTTCTGACTTCCCATGCTTTTATTTCAAGTTAAATCTAAAAACCTCAATTGTGGTTGAAGAAACAATTATTTTTTCTTTTTTTCATGCATGGTCAATAAAAACATGTAATAGAAGTCTCCTTGTTAAAAACTATTATCTCTTAATTTTTTGATGTTTTTAAGCCAGTATCACCTTTAAGTATGTCCTAAACTTTTATAAAACTTTTAGTATTATGCTTACAAAAAATTTTATTATGCAAAATAATGTTCATCAAATTTGGAAAGGATAGTAAAAAAAGATTAAAATATATGTGCTTTCAACATAAACCAATGAAATTTTATTAATAAGCATGATTATATATGATACTTAAAGATGAATATATAACAGCTGGCATATTGTAAAATTGATTTACAAATTTTAATTATTTCTTTAATGTCATCACATACAATGCTCAAATATGGAAAATTGGTTGAATATTAAATATATGAATTTTAATGTCATTTTTTTGCTTGTTTATATTTTTGATTTTTGTTTATATGTATATATTTGGATAGTATGTAATTGAGTCATGTGTGTTGATACAGCATAGAGAATGTATTGTCATTACATTATTATGCCCCAGAGTCCTATCTTCTATGAATGAGTCATTAATGAATATCACATTATAAGATGTAATGAAATCTCAGATTAGTTTATAGTCTTTGGTTAAAATTATCAAAAGTGTTTGCAATTAACTTCTATCTAAAATATCTATATTTATAATCATTAATGTGGTACTATTCTTATCTACCTAAGCAAGCAGTTGTGTTTGCATGATAAATGTTAAGGTTTTTGAAAGTTTCAAGCTATTTTCTTGGTGATAATATAGTATCAGTAAGAAGCAGTTTTTGGATAATGATGAAAAATGGTAAAAAGTCATTTGTAATAAGTCCTAATTATTATTATTTATTTATACCAAGGTCACTTGTAAATAAATCTTTTATCACTTACTTATGAAATGTTAAATGTTTTTAGAAAAATTTAAATTCTAAATACATTTAATTATTAGTCTATAGAACATAGATTTTCAAGTGTTATTATTTTTTTCAGGTTTTCCTAGCTTGATTAGTGATAGTATCTTTTAAACTAGTAACATTTCGGTTCAAGAAAATTGAATCTGAAGTGATGCTCTAACCAACTATGCTATCCGGTCAAGACCAATAGACATTAAAAATTGTATATATATAGGTATGAAAATCTCCTGATTTCTCCCCCCTTTTTTTAGAGAAAAAATAATAAATAATTTTGAAATATTAACAATTACCATACTAGAGTGGCTTTGAAGTTATTTGCTATATCATGTGGGTTCTTTTGTAAAATTTTCTTTCTTCTTTCTTTTATTTTACCTCTCTGACCAATACTTTTGTGATTTCTTAATCAAATATATGTTCCATTGATACATGCATGGTCTGATACATTAGAAACTTTTTTAATAAAGAGGCATAATTTACAGACACTTATTCTTTCCCATGCACATATTATTTCTTGTAGTCCAATATATTGCTGTCATCACAAATCTGCAAATAAACCTTATCATTTAGTAACTTTTTTTAAATATTACTTTCATGATTCCGTTTTAATTTTTTTTCCTCTAAAATATCTTTTTCTTTTATATTTTAAATATTCACTTTTTTCTCAACCACCTTTCTTTATCTTTTCTTTTTTTCTCCACTCTCTTTTTTTTCTCTTTTCTCTTCCATCTTTCACCAATTTTACGTATGAATCTTTAATTCTTATAACATGTTTTTACTACAAAATATTATGACACAAATTTTTAATCGTGAAATTTATTATCTTAAGATCTGTTTGGGATTATGACATTCATTAATGATGTTTTCAGTGAGTGGATTATAAGAGATGATTTAAAAATTGGTCTTTATATAGAATATGTGCTTGTTCATTAGAACAGACACACTGAAAAATAACAAATTGCGGGATATATATTATTCTATAAAAATACAGGCTAAAGCACGAAATTTTCCTAGAGATTTGACTAAATCTTTTATAATAATTCTGCATATTTATAAATAAATTAGTACTTATAAAGTTTGTGTTTCTTGAATGTCATTAATATATTTTCGTTTTAGAATTCTTATCATAAAACTTCTGCGAAATCTTTTATTTATTACAAAATATACATAAAATGGTATAACTAACTTTAAACTTTCTGGAGCTGCAAATATATGAAACCATATTTCTAATTTCTTTTTAGACATTGCAATTTTAGATACTGTAAGAAATAAATATGACACTGTAGCAGGCGAATCACAGATGAAATGCATAATTACTGCAGCAGCTAACAACTGATAAACATTGTCTTGCGCGACCTTTGGAAGATTTTCATTTTTTAATGCTATTTTGTTTTTTTTAACTTTTCTATAAGCGTAATAAATTTTTCTATTAAAGTAAAACAAAAACATTAGAACTTCAGTCCTGGAAAAAATGATGTTAACACATAAAAAAATTAAAAACAGCTGTGAATTTATATAATATATATTTAACTGGACATAATAATATACTGTGGTCGAATTATGGC
The DNA here is from genome assembly GCA_028023455.1 of Epiperipatus broadwayi. NCBI lineage: Eukaryota > Metazoa > Onychophora > Udeonychophora > Euonychophora > Peripatidae > Epiperipatus > Epiperipatus broadwayi. Next base: position 24,198 of record JAQFVV010013573.1, on the reverse strand, counting down.
ATAAAATTACTTCTTTAGTATTACATGTCGGATAGTTTAATATTATCGCAAATATTATGATAGAAATAGTTACAATAGCAGAGATTCTTTTTTTGGTTAACTGTTTCCATTGCAATGGATGACACATAGCAATATATCGTTCCATGGTAATAGCACATGTCAAGAAGGCATTAATGCTCATGCAAGAAAAGTAAATTTCATGAACTATTTTGGTTTGAATAATGGCTACCATGTAATTATTGTAAATATTATTGACTGAGCTTTCATAAGATTTTGACAATGCCATTACAACCATGGCTACCAAATATGTAATGGTACACAATCTAAAATAGATGTAAGAGTTTTTAGTGCTTGTTAGTAAAATCGTAGTCATTAGATTTCCAAATAATCCAAAAAATATTACAAAAGGAAAACATAGAGAATAATTTTTTTTAACAGTTCTAAGATTTCATCGGTCGAAACGACTGTTATATTAGTTGAATTTAGAAGATTATTCATAGATGTAGAGCAAATTACCATTTTTTAAAATGCTGGAAATATTATTTATAGTTATATTAGATTTAATAATTCTAAGTCACGTTACAGCAAATATATATACATTTATTTATATTACATATTAGTAAACACAACTTTTAAATAGAACATAAGCACTTCTTTTCTTTAGCTGTGAATAATGTCTTACACTTAACTTTATTGTATGAAAAACCAATAAACTAAAATATTATATACTTAAAATAAAATACTAGTTTTCTACTTCACCTTTGAGTAGTAAGTAATTTAGATTGTGCTTTACGCAAAAAAGTGAAGCTTGTCTCAATCTTATTAAAAACTTAAATGGCTTAGCGCTTTCAGAGAGCTTGAGTCTCCATAATCATAGCCTACTTTTAACTGAAGTTTAGCTATGGTTTATGTAAAATTTATGCAAATTTTATAACGATCATTTTCTGGAGATTGCAAAGCACGATTCTTTCTGGTTTATTGCAGAATTGTCGTTTGCAATAAAGCACGCCTCTTTAATTTTTCGTTTCATATCATTCCATTCAGTGCATAGTGCCCTTGCCATGAAAAGCGCTAATCCATTTAACATTTTACTAAGATTGAGACAAGCTTCACTTTTTTGTGTAAAGCACAATCTAAATTAATTATTATATAATTAATAACTTTTTTAGCATACCGAAAGTGACTATATTGCAGTTATTCAACAACTGAAGAAAGATTACTTTACATCTATCTATGTTTTATTGTTGTATTAAAGTGAACATTTTTGCAGATAAAAAATGTGAATAAATCTTCAGGATTTTTTAAAATCAATGTTATACTGACTTATGAATGAATCTCATTTTCCATCACCTTGGTAATAAAGATCATTCAAAAACTTTTACAACTTCAGTTTCAATGTCCTCAGTTACCTAGACTATTATAGGTATGATTCCATTCTACTAACTGTTATAATATTGATGTCCATAACATGCATCTATTTACAGAGAGCAATGGAAAGATATATATATATATATTATAACGATCCAAACAAAGTGGGAGATCGCATCGCACCGCACTGCACTACCAAAGGGCGCCATCTAGGCATTTGAGCCTAGAAAAATTTATAAAGTAGGCAGATACGCACTGTTAGGATTCCACTTTATTTACATATTTAGATCGTTAGCCCATTGTCACTAGCTCAGCGGAGACGCAGAGATAAAAATCTATAAATTTTATATCTTAAATATAAAAGAATAAAATAATAAAAGCCACTGCCAGAAATTAACACAGAAAAATATTTATTTACGCACATATAAAATCATTCTAAATTCGAGGAATAAGTTTAACATTTAGATTTTTATCTTAATTTTTAATTTTACATTTAAAATAGCTTGCTATAATGTTTAATATTTTATTTAGAGGGTCGAGTATGAATGGACTACACAGGTCTGCATTTGAAAAGAAAATATTCTTCCCTGATTTAACCTTAGGCAACAAATTTCGCAATCAACTGGCGCCAATCCATCTGATACATTCATGTATTCAATGTAGCATGATACGACAACACAAAATACTATATTGTCAGGAATGTACATCTGAACAATAAGTAGAAATTGAGAAGACATTGACTCTCCACCAACAGGAATGTGACATCTGTGGGCAAGTAGATCAATAAACTAAAAACTCCATAGGAATGGACTGCGGTCTTCTGCCGACTTACAAACCCATCCATAGGCAAACAGAGGGTGTGTGGCGTATATCTATAATCCTGCCCGTAGCGGATCTCATACTACATCTACTAATTACACAAATATATCCAATCCATTGAACCAATTCAACTACGAAATGAATAACCTAAGATTACCCTCCCTTAATACAACTTTACAAAACTATATAGCCATTCGCGCCCGACTTAATTTTAACATTTATATACGTTCGCACAGATTTATTTAAAAATGTTGGGTATAGATCGATTACACAGATTCCACGGTCAAAAACATTTCAAAATAAACATAAACGATCAAAATACAAAATTATTGATACCGACAATCGCAGAGGGAAACTTATAAGTAACCCAATAGTATTCACCATAAGATACTTGCGTTGTCACCAATAACTTAAAAGACATCCGAATAAATACATTTTAGATACTCACCGTAAGGTATCATTATTTATCGAATGTCTATATATTTTGATCAAATATGAAAACCAAAATCTAATTAACCGCAAACGAATCCATGCAAGCGTCTATAGACAACTTAAATGTAATGCATTTAATAATTTCTACAATAAAATATTACTACACATAAAAATATTAAAAGGGAAATGATTCTTTTAACAATCGGGAAAGATATAAAATTAACCATTATTAATTTGATTTAAAACTTACAAAAGTCAGATAAGAGTCCATTTTAAATAAGTCGGCTTGTTTATTAATTTGTTCAACTTGACGAAAGTTCTTGATTGATTTTAAGAATTGTTCATTTCCTATAGCTTACGGTAGCAGAACTCCCGGTTCCTGGTGTCAATGTCCACGGAGTCTTTAATTGAAAGATCGATCTAATGTTCAGGAGGTGGCATTTGCTGGTTCATGGTATCAGTCATTCCATTTCAGAGATAAGTGAGAGAGAACGATAAAGCGCGTCTTTATCGCTCGTCTCACCCAACCAAGTTGAAAAAGCTTCTTGAACTCAATATTTTTTTCTTTTTATATCATCCACAAGGATTCACTGAACAAAACGTCACTGCTCTGTTTTTTCGCCATGGTCCGAGCCAAGGCTTAGTGCTTCCATTGGTCAAGCTAAAATTTCTTTCTTCTCTTATCTAACTTTCCATCTGACTTTTTAATTAAACAGCTTTTAGATAATTAATAAACAACCATTTCCTTTTATAGATTACAGGAATTAATTAATACCTGTTTTTATTTTAACTTACGTTATTTTTTTATTAAAATATTTTTATATTTCAATCTTGTATTTTTTTATTTAAAAAAAATACATTCAAATACTTTTTTTTTTTTTGTTTATGAAAAAAAAATATTTTTAAAGTTTAACATCTGTGCGAATATATATATTTAACAATGTTTTAATTTTAGCGTTTAGTTTTTTACTTTTATTTGCGAACTTTTAAGTTTTTATTTTAAATTAATGTAACGACATATTTATATATCGTTACATATCAGTAAACTTCCTCAAAAAACAAAAAACATTAAAAAAAAAAAAAGAATTTACTTAGTGTTAGTAATTACGTTATACAAATTTGTTATATATGAAATTTCAAAAGGACAAAACTTTTTTTTTTTAAAAGACAAAACAGTAATTACAAATATAATGATAAAAAAAAAGTTGACTGATGATTCCTTACTACCAGCTAAATTTCTGCCCCCTCCCTTCCAAGTTTCATTTCTTCTACCTTTAACTATTACTTAGGCAAGTTGAACGATTAGATTTTAATTTAACAAGACTTTTTTTTTTTAAAAAAAAATTATGATTTATAATTATTATTACGTTTTATTTATTACTTTTTATTCCTCGTATTTCTCTTTATATATGCACAATTTTTCTTACTGGCAGCACTTTTTACACAAAATTCATAACTTTATATAATACAAACAATATATTCTGATTTCAGAAAAAATATTACAGGCTTCATTTATTTTTAACATTCTCCGGGCACTCGTGTTTATTCAAGATAGGAAATTTCAGCATCAATTCCCCTTCTCAGGGTCAATCTCTGAGGTAAGGCCCCATGTTGGGCGCCAATTATAACGATCCAAACGAAGTGGGAGATCGCATTGCACCGCACTACCAAAGGGCGCCATCTAGGCATTTGAGCCTAGAAAAATTTATAAAGTAGGCAGATACGCGCTGTTAGGATTCCACTTTATTTACATATTTAGATCGTTAGCCCATTGTCACTAGCTCAGCGGAGACGCAGAGATAAAAATCTATAAATTTTATATCTTAAATATAAAAGAATAAAATAATAAAAGCCACTGCCAGAAATTAACACAGAAAAATATTTATTTACGCACATATAAAATCATTCTAAATTCGAGGAATAAGTTTAACATTTAGATTTTTATCTTAATTTTTAATTTTACATTTAAAATAGCTTGCTATAATGTTTAATATTTTATTTAGAGGGTCGAGTATGAATGGACTACACAGGTCTGCATTTGAAAAGAAAATATTCTTCCCTGATTTAACCTTAGGCAACAAAACTGGCGCCAATCCATCTGATACATTCATGTATTCAATGTAGCATGATACGACAACACAAAATAATATATTGTCAGGAATGTACATCTGAACAATAAGTAGAAATTGAGAAGACATTGACTCTCCACCAACAGGAATGTGACATCTGTGGGCAAGTAGATCAATAAACTAAAAACTCCATAGGAATGGACTGCGGTCTTCTGCCGACTTACAAACCCATCCATAGGCAAACAGAGGGTGTGTGGCGTATATCTATAATCCTGCCCGTAGCGGATCTCATACTACATCTACTAATTACACAAATATATCCAATCCATTGAACCAATTCAACTACGAAATGAATAACCTAAGATTACCCTCCCTTAATACAACTTTACAAAACTATATAGCCATTCGCGCCCGACTTAATTTTAACATTTATATACATTCGCACAGATTTATTTAAAAATGTTGGGTATAGATCAATTTCACAGATTCCACGGTCAAAAACATTTCAAAATAAACATAAACGATCAAAATACAAAATTATTGATACCGACAATCGCAGAGGGAAACTTATAAGTAACCCAATAGTATTCACCATAAGATACTTGCGTTGTCACCAATAACTTAAAAGACATCCGAATGAATACATTTTAGATACTCACCGTAAGGTATCATTATTTATCGAATGTCTATATATTTTGATCAAATATGAAAACCAAAATCTAATTAACCGCAAACGAATCCATGCAAGCATCTATAGACAACTTAAATGTAATGCATTTAATAATTTCTACAATAAAATATTACTACACATAAAAATATTAAAAGGGAAATGATTCTTTTAACAATCGGGAAAGATATAAAATTAACCATTATTAATTTGATTTAAAACTTACAAAAGTCAGATAAGAGTCCATTTTAAATAAGTCGGCTTGTTTATTAATTTGTTCAACTTGACGAAAGTTCTTGATTGATTTTAAGAATTGTTCATTTCCTATAGCTTACGGTAGCAGAACTCCCGGTTCCTGGTGTCAATGTCCACGGAGTCTTTAATTGAAAGATCGATCTAATGTTCAGGAGGTGGCATTTGCTGGTTCATGGTATCAGTCATTCCATTTCAGAGATAAGTGAGAGAGAACGATAAAGCGTGTCTTTATCGCTCGTCTCACTCAACCAAGTTGAAAAAGCTTCTTGAACTCAATATTTTTTTCTTTTTATATCATCCACAAGGATTCACTGAACAAAACGTCACTGCTCTGTTTTTTCGCCATGGTCCGAGCCAAGGCTTAGTGCTTCCATTGGTCAAGCTAAAATTTCTTTCTTCTCTTATCTAACTTTCCATCTGACTTTTTAATTAAACAGCTTTTAGATAATTAATAAACAACCATTTCCTTTTATAGATTACAGGAATTAATTAATACCTGTTTTTATTTTAACTTACGTTATTTTTTTAGTAAAATATTTTTATATTTCAATCTTGTATTTTTTTATTTAAAAAAAATACATTCAAATACTTTTTTTTTTTTTTGTTTATGAAAAAAAAATATTTTTAAAGTTTAACATCTGTGCGAATATATATATTTAACAATGTTTTAATTTTAGCATTTAGTTTTTTACTTTTATTTGCGAACTTTTAAGTTTTTATTTTAAATTAATGTAACGACATATTTATATATCGTTACAATATATATATATATATATGGCTAATCCTGCGTAGAATTTCAAATCAGCAGATTTCCAAATGAAAATAAGTTTGTCATGTAAAATACATGCAAGTTGATAGACATTAGTCTAAAATGTTTTGCATAATGTAATGAATAACAGTATTTATGTCTAATATTGCACATCATTTGATTTGTTCTATATTTCAAACATTAGAATAAGTATATATACTAATATCTTTAGAATACAGTTTTAATTAACTAAAACTTTTCAATTAAGTCAGCCATGACATTATTGCTATTTTATATTTACTGATATATAGTATTATTGTGTTTATGAGTGATTGTAATAAACACACTCATATATATGACTTAATACTATTTATTCAGCATATATTCAATATATTTATATCTGATACATTGGATCAATATAGCATTTGGTTTGCCATGCAAACTATTACTGCAAGGGATTTCAGAGTGTTCTTCTATGTTTACCTCATGTTTACAGCTGTATCATGAGAGCTTGCTTTATGTGGAGATAAAGTGACTTTCCAGCAGTTCTGTGACAGCTTGCTTTCTATTTTATTTTAGTTCTAACATGAACTTGTCTCATTGCTTTAGCCATATAGCAGACAATGTGTCTACTTCCATTCATCTCTTACAGTAACATGTCTGCATTTATCTTCAAATGGGCTGACTATTTATAGACAAATCCCTTTCCATAATGAAAATTTAGTGAGCATCATCATCTATTGGTCTGTTTTGGTTATTGGAATACTCAATCAGATCAAGATAAGATGGACTGTGGATTAGTCCATTAGTTGAAGATAAGTTGAGATATAACAAGTATGTAAAGATATTTTATGAGAGTACATCTCAACATGAACTTACCATTTACAGTTTGTAAATATTGCTATTCTTCAATCAAAAAAGAAAAACAAGATGAGTTATAAAATAACCATAAAAACAATAAGCAATCATAAATATCTTCATACTTAATTCTTGGTGTTTTTTAGCCTTCTTATTAGAGGTTTTGTGGTGATATATTTGACTGCCTTTGTAGCAAATTTGGTTTTTACAAAAACTTTAATATTTCATTTATTTGTAGTTCTCCATTGTATTTTATTTCTATGTATACTTTTTAGTAAAAGCAGTTACTATTGCATCTTTATGCTAATCCTCATAATATAAATGGGGTTCTTCGCTCATATGAAAACAATGTAAAATCTTTAAAGTTGTTAATACGTTTTTTTACACATTGAGTATAACAAAGATGTGTCTTTATAAAACAGCTATAATGTAACATTAGCAAAGCTAGCAAGTATAGCAGTTTAGTTTTTTGGTGTTAATTTTTTTAAAATCTTAAATCCAATTTACCATTTTTTTTATATTACATTATCAAGGGATTCATGTCTTACATCCACATATTGGAAGGGTGACAGCGCTCTTTTTATATTTTGATTTTTATTAAGTCTTTATACGCTTCTGCTTCATTCAAAGCATTTATAACATGTTGTCAATCATTTTCTAAATTGTTAAAATAGCACAATGATTAGACTGTTGGAATTTTAAAATTTAAAAAAAGGTAATGTTTTGGTTTTTGCTTTTAATGAGTCAAAATCCACCAACAAATATCACATTTTAGCTGCTTTACATCGCTATCAAATTTCTACTACATTAAATGATAAAGGACAGACTCGATGTTTTAATTCATTAAATGCAGTAGCTGATATTTAGAGTTTATATAGCACTTCAATATCCAAACTCCATTGTCCAATACAAAGCTATAGGTTACTGAAAAATTATTTTCTACAATGTATTTGTATAAGTTTCAAACCATAATTTTTTAAGACTTCTTTTAAAATATGAATAACATTCTATCAATCGTTCTTTAAATTGGAAAGAGTAATATCAATATCAGTCTTTGGAAATTTAAACCAATTTTGCTTTGGGTTTGGCTTTTAATTAATCTAAATTAAATATTTCACCAATAAATCTACATTACACTTTGAAACTGGTTTCACATATTACAAACTATTTTAATGACAAATGCCATAAAATGGGAAAAACATTATAGTTTGATTATATCACTAGTAACCATCAATTTTCTTTTTATAAAATGCATCAGACGTTTTACCAGTTATAATAATGCTTTTTCTTATAAAATCATATAAATCTGTATGCTTTTTATTTACTTGCCTTCAGATATTTGATTATGAAATGTATAAAAGCACAAAAAGCTATTATATTGATTTTCGTATTTGGCAATTCAGCAGGTTAGGTTGATGACTTTTCTAAAAATAAACACATTGTATTCACCCATGGAATACCTAGAACTATCTAAGCTATTCATAACTTGAACTCAAGTATATTACTATCCAGTTTAACAAAAAGCTTATTTTTAAAAATTATTTTAGATATGATCTTTCATAATAAAAATAAATAAATTGTTATAATGAATAATAAAAATTACTAATAAGTTAATACGTTGTTCAAGTTTATATATTTTCAGTTTAAAAGTTTTAATCAATTAAGAGATATTTCTCTGATATGTGGATGGGTGTTTCTGTAGAATTATGAATGTTTTGAACAAAGATGTGATATGTTCGACTATTTCCATCATCTATGAATCAATGTTAAATGTACAGAAAATTTTAAATTTTATTTAAACTTTCCAAATACAAACAACTTGTTAGTAATAACACACAAATAGACAACACAGGTTTACCCAATGTTTTGAGTAGTATTATTCTCCACGTTTCTTCAGGTGTTGCTGGCCGATATGACAGATTAGCTCAGTTGGTTAGAGTGTTGGCCTTAAATGCGATATTCAAGAATCTAAAGGTGTGAGTTCAACTTCTAAGTGAATATTGTCACTGTGCATATAGGCCAGCAATACCTGAAGAAGAGTGTAGAATAATACTACTCAAAACATTGCATAATTACTAATCTGTGTTGTCTATTTGTGTGTTATTACTAACAAGTTGTTTATATTTGGAAAATTAAAATAAAGGTTAAATTTTTCTATACATTAACATTCAATCATAGATGATGGAAATAGTCCAACATATCTCATCTAATAATATACCATCATTGCAAACCTTCAGACAAATATAAAGATTCAAAGACTTTTACGTCCTTGTCAATAGACCTCTATTTCCGTAAAATGTCTTTTTTCTGAAATATCATTAGCTTAGGTGTATTTCCTGCAATCTGTTTCTTTAAAATCAGCAATAAATAGATTAAATAATATAAGTTAGAAGACTGAACTCTGCTGAAGATCATTAGATAAAATATTGAATCAACTATTATTTTGATTCTTCTTATTGGAAAGCATTTTGACAATATTAAGAATTTTCCTGCTTTTAAAAATTTAAATACTACTAAAAGAAAATCATTTATCCAAACCGAATCTTAGTTGAGATTAGGTAAATAATGGTAGGACGACTTTGTTAATTCATTTGTTTAATCCCAATTTTAATAGATGTCATTAAAGATAAAATTTGATCATATCAGCTTTTTCCAGGCTAAACCCTATCTGCTTTATGGGTAGACAATTTTAAACAACTATATTATTTTTTGACTCTTTTAAAAAAAAAAGTTCAACGCGTTTGAATCACTTTAAGATATGCCAAGCGGATTACGAAGCCTTTACACCATCTAACAGCTTTCTTATCACGAATGTAGATAGTGTTTGTGGAGCTTTTACTTTAAAAAACTATTTTGCAATAAAATAATAATGCTTACCTATTTACAATGATAAAATTTTTTTAAGAATATTATTAATATATAATATGGACTTTTCCCGCTTTTTTCTTTTGTCTGTTCATAATCAATTAAACAATCTTTTTATATAAGCTGAAGTAATAATAATGCTTATTGATCAAATTGTCAAAAAAACTGATAATTATTTGAAAATAAAACTGCAAATTTTTGTTTCATAATCATTTATATAGATTTAATTTCAAGTGCGGAATAAAACTCAAATGGGGAAATAAACTTGATATTGATATATCTAAAATAATATTTATTTTGTTTTGACTTAATCAAATCAACTTTTATGTATTGTTTTATTTATTGGGAGATAAAAATACAGAACATTATAAGAGGTTAATTCATAATTTGCATTTATATTTGTGGGAAAAAATAACTTTTTAAAGCCAACAAAAATTCTAAACATAAAATTTTATAAAAACTCATGTAAACAATTAACTAGTCAAATAAACGACAAAAAATAGCGAAGTATTTATTATATGGGATCAAAACTGACTTGATTGCAGAAATAATGATAAAAGATATAAATAATTAACTCCGACATTTGTGTCCAAAATGTCAGATAGTAAATGAAGTTAACGAAATAAAAATTACATATATGATCATTACTTGATTTGTCTCTATAAGAAGAAACAGAAAACTGGTTAAGAAATAAGGCAATAAAATGAATGCATTTTACTGAGTTCTTAATTTGGGTAATGTTAAAAATTAACTATTAGTTTACAGGACTACAATATCTCCAAACTGTTAATAAATGTCTGCATCATAATAGAAATTTGTAGTTATGGTTAGTGGTTGATTAGTTATCTAAGCACAATCTTATTTAACCTAAGGTCATTACATTCTTCTTATAAGAATAGTTAAACATCCATTTTATTGTTCCGAATCTTGGCTTCACCAACTACAAATTAATAACAATTTTTAAATTTCTTACTCTTGAGCCTAAATACCTTAATGTCATTATTAAAATAAACTTAGAATAAACTTACAATAAGATAGACCCTATTTGTCAAATATGTAAAAGGCAAGAAGAGTCATTCAACCATATAATATACTCATGCCCTGGGATCAATAAAATAAATTTAGCCATATACCAAAACTTAATGGTGGATTATTACAAAACCATGTCTATAAGGGAAGAATTACAAACTAAACAGTTTTCTATTATTAGACTTTCAATCCTTATTGTACATGCTATATGGAAGGTCAGATGTAAGCTATTGTTCACAGTGCCTGTCCCTGAACCAGTCTGGCTTTTCATTAATATTATTAGGAACATAATAAAAAGAGACTTCACTGCATCAAAATTCATGTATAATGAAATGTGGAATTTACTTAATATACCAGATCCACCGAATCATTAGTGGCTAAGCAAAAGATGAATAATAGATTCATTTTGCATCAATGCTGATAGGTGAATAAAAAAGCGACATCAGTATACTATTATTTATCAGAAGATAATCAATACACAAATGGTCCCAGACTGTTGATGATGTGTAAAACATAATTTTTTCTGTCTGTTATAAGTATGTAAACATTATTTTTCATAAATAAAAGCTTTTGAGATTAAATTAAAAAGCTATCTGAGTATATAAAGGATTTACTTTCTAACACAAGTTTTGAGCTTCTAAAATTTTCAACTTCTTAAATACAATTCAAGTTTCACCAGAATGAAAACTAGATTGCTAGCATGCTGGCAGTTTAATTAACTATTATACCACAAACATTTTGAATTAAGCAAAGTTATCTAAAAATAAAATAATGTTGTAATTCAAAATTTTTAAGATGTTATTTTTCTTAGTGTTATTATGAGAAATTATCCATATTTTTATGATTATTTCAGAAATAATTTAATTGCATAAAAACCTAATCTACCAAGTTTTCAATCACTATTACAAACACTGCAAATTCTGATTGTGTGAAATATTCTTCATTCACATTAAAAAATACATACATTGGAAAGATTTTGCAGTTTTTGTTTTTTAAGCAAAAAACTTAAGGAATATTCACATATAAAGAGATTTACAAAGTATGATCCACTAGATAGGAAAAACGTTAACATTTAAACCAAGAATATGCTTAAGATATTATAATGATTATGTATTTTTAATTAACAAATGGATATCTTTTAATTGTTTGATGTCGCATATCTTTATACCACTATTTGTAATAATTATGTTTTACATTTTAGTAATACTTGTATTTGATTTGTTAATAATTATTCTTATTAAGTATATTTATTGATTGTAGACTATCCTGATTGAATTATATAGACTTTCTTTGTTTTCTATTACATAAACTAAATATTATGTTCTTCCGTTTATCTCAGTTTTACCTTGACCAACTTTAGTGACTATTTTTATTTCATGTTATCAAAACTTATTATGGCATAATATTTCTGTTTGGAAAAACTGTTCTACTTTTCAATGTCTACTTTACCAATTTTACTAAATTTTATATATTATTTTTATCAGATCTCACATCACATTTATTAAAGATATTTATGAGACACATAATAGGTTTAATATTGTTCATTCATACCCGTATAGAGCAATTCTTGTGATATGTAAGAGATCTCACTTAGATCCTAGATTTTCTGTTGTAAATACACATCTACTAAATATCAAATAATTATAATAAAATTTCTCAACACTTCTAATTGGGAGCAGTTTATTTATTGTAATGCTCCAAAATTATTTAATATTTTTATGTAATAATATTCTGTGAATTTTACTAACACCAATTATTTGACTTTTAATAATATTTAAATAATTCATTGGTTGTGTTGTACTAAAGAATATTTTGTATTTTTAATTAACTGATTTTATATATATATATATATATTGTGCTGGTCAGAATTGTATGTTCATTTAACAAGGTATAGAATCTAAGCAAAAGTACCCTAAATCCACTCACGCCTGAGATACACAGGTCAGGAGCAATCATGAATTTTGCCGTATTTGCTCTTCTCTAAAACTATAACATTATAAACAACACTTCTGATGATAACATGAAATTTTATTCATTCTGGTCCTGGAGACACAGCAGAAAAACATGAGATCTATAGGGTAATTAATGTAAATAAATAATATCAAATCTTGGATCAATCAAATATCTTATATAAAGGGAAAACTTATAAATTTAAATGAATTGCACACAGCTAGCATTGCAAAAGAAACATGAATTATAAAATAGTATCCATCCAGAATGAGCAAAAACAGAACAATCCAGAGATAAATGTCCATTTAAAATAATCAGTTATAACTTCTAAATAATATTAATATTATTATAAATATTTAATAGAATTCAATGAGTGAGAGTCAGTAAGACACAACGCATGAATAATTATTAAAACATAATAATTTAATAAATATAAACAATTTACATTAGAAAACATAGCACAGATTTAATGTGGTTATTACTTTGCATATAAGCAACTGATTTAGAATGCTAATGAGTTATAGATAATAATAAATTAATGTTATCAATACTGTGATCATTACTTTAAGTAATGATAAGGACATTTACAAATTCATCTCTAAAGAGAGGTTTACTCTTGATATGATAGTTAATAATTTATCATTTATGAGCATATCTGGGCCTGTACAAATGAGGAATGGGTTAACCTAATAAGTTTTACTGTGACAATCCTAAAATATTCGATAAATTATAAATGAGTGGTTTACAAACATCACTGCACCATGTCTTATAGATAATATGAGAATTACACATAAAAGAACTCGCAGTGCTAACTATAATGACAGCGTTTAAAATGGAGAAGATGTCCATCTTTGGACTGGAAGGCTTTATCACATATATGATTCTGCTTGTATTTATCACAAGGCGATATTCAAAAATATGAGTGGTAAGGATTCCATGGTATGCCCTCTAACGTTTCACATGCAGAGCCTTAATACTCTAATGTTCATCTTGAGATCGGTTATACCAAACCTCATTCCTATACGAGTTACGTGAAGAAAATCCGGAGTTCAGATGAGTAAATATAATAAAGCAAAATATAATTTTTTAAAATGCTATCATAAGTAAGCAATGCGAATATGGCTTAAGTCTTAAATGACTAATGAAATAATTTAAGCTTAAATAAAGCAATAATAGCATGCATAATGCCATGATAAAATAATAACCCATTCAGCATCGTATGTATAACTTTAATAAATTTAGGATGTCGAATATAGAAAAGAGAAAATATTTCCTATTTAACAAGTCCAAGTATTTTAAACGACAATATATTATAAGCAATTTAAACTCTTAATGGCGTATAAATAATAAATAGTTATTAAAATATATTAATAATCAAATTTATTTTAAGAAGATAAAATGCATTTAAATATCGATAGTGACAACAACAAAAGGTTTATCTTATGCCATAATATAATTTTTAAACAATCCACCTTTAACCATTTAAATATTCCAAAATATCAGAATGATGATTGAAATAATATAAGTTGGCTAGATTAAAACATTAGCACACTAAAACTAATTTAATAAGATATATATTTAAAATAAGTTTTGCCGCATGAAATAAAATAATTAATGTGTGAAACTTAAAAAGCTAATGATAGATTTAAAGTGCATAATTCTGTGCTTAGCGTTTCAAAGAACAAGTTTAAAACTTAAGAGAAAAAATCACAAATTTAATGATAATTAAGTTTATAATCAGTTACCAAATAAATAAAAATTACATTCTGATTACAATCAAAATTTAGGAAAGAAATGAAGTGAGGAGAATTAAGATTTCATTCTTTGGCAAAACGGATTACCTTTAGAAATTATGGTGGCCACTTATAATAACGTATACGAAGTTTAGCAAGGCACAATATTAATAAAATAATGGTAGGCATCTTCCAATATTCTTTTACAGTAAGACATAACAGTTCTCAAGTAGCGATGGCATAGCAGGGAGGCAGAACACAGGCGATTTAAGATCAGGGAGGCAAATTCCTTTTACTCACAGTCCATTTTGTTTCCACTCTCTACCCAAATACCAGAGAGAAGAGTGATTTGAACTCCTTTTGCACGTTCCTAGAACTTCTGCTCCTCCTATACTTGAAATTTGGCAATATTGAAAGATGTAAACAATACGTTCCAGAAAGCATTATTTAAACGTATTTTTAAAATTGCAAATAACTTTAAAATATGATATTTGGTTTGACTTGAAATGAGAATGACATTTTTAAATTGTAATAATACTTTTTAGAATTTTCTGGCATTGCTTTAGCTTTACATATACGCACATACACAATTATCTAAGTGAAGGGAATCTACAAGCTTGAAAATAAAATATACTTAAGCTAAAATTATAATTCAACTGGTTACACATAACCATTTCTTAAAAACACAGGGTGGAAGTTATGTGTATATGCGTGTGCTTAACATTCCTGGGTGACCAAATAAACATATAAACTGATTCAAACCCTACTTTAAAGGTATGTAATGTCATCAGGCAGTGAAGTTAAATATGTACTACAGATTTACCACTTCAATATATAGTTTCATATTTTTATCTGTTATATTTTAAATTCCTGACTCAAAATTTTTCTTTTATGGAGTCTATATACAATATTTTTACTTGTTGTTTACTGAATAAATAAATAAAATATAATTCTACTTCAAACACAAATTAATAAGTAAAATTAATAAATATAATAACTTTATAATAAATATACAGTGAATTTTAATTTTGTAGCTTTATGTTCATCGGTGATCCCTGTAAATGTATCCAAAGTTGTCTTTTTAATAGCAAAGTCAAGAATTAGAGCACTAGGACAAATTTTACTATTAGTTTATAATTGATGATAGTTGGCTGTTGCTTCTATTTATTTAGTAATTTATTCTAACGCTTCACTTTCAAAGCTTTGCCACAAACTTTATTGAGCCTATAAATATATGTATCTTACTCTGACTAAAGAAAGATTGGCATAACTAGGTAATAGAGACTTCCACCATTTGTCTTCTTTAATATAAATTGTTCCTGCATTTTAGAATTAGACCTGTATTGTAAAGTAAGAAAGCTCCATACATCATTAAGACATTACATATATTTTATATCATTCATGAAATACATATGCAAATAAGTATTTTATAAGAGAAATGTTGTGGACTGGAAAATATTTATTTTGAAGTTTCGTTATAATTCTCTATTAATTAGGACTCTTGTCAAAGAGCTTTCTATATTGTTTTGATTGCATTATCTTTGTTAGCAAATATTTTCCCTTTCATATCATAAAGGAACTATTTTTTTAGATCTTTAATTTTACTTTTCTAAGCTGATAATTAATTTAGGAACTTGTTATTTTAAATATCAGTGTTGTGCTTAATTCCATAAAGTAATGTAAAATAGTTTATTAAGTTGATGAATATTGTCTAACATTACATTTGATTTAATTCCTGAAAAAAATTAAAATGCCAGTAATAATTTCATGACATAGTTTTATTTCAACTGTAATATTCCAGTAGGTGGGTTGTAAATAAATAAAGAAATTGTTTGATTACAAATTCTATTTCACTTTATAAGAAACAGTCATAGCTCTAATAAATCACAACTTTTGGTATATTTTTAAATTGCCTAATAAGCCATACAATATCATTATGTTGAGAACCCTTACTTAAGTATTGTATGTACTTTAATTTAATGTTAATCTTTGACATAACTGATTAGTCATTAAATTTTATTTTGAGCCTAAAGAATATATTTTGAGTATTAGACTGGAAATATTAGGAATAGATTTCCTTGGCACTTTTTAATATCTGCAAACTATCGTAGAAGAGAAATGCCAGCATATTGTAAAAATAACACATGTTTATAAATTATTATATTAATTCTGTATTAAAGTACCTTGTAATAAAATGAAATTTTTAGCTATTTTTCTCATTTTTCTATTGATATTTATGTGTATTATGGCATAATGTTTTAGCAAACTTATTGTAAAATGTTTTCAAGTTACAAACTGAGTAAAAAAAATTCTTATTTTCAGATAGACTGTCCATAGTCAATGGAAGTCAAACAATGTAAACTCTTCTTTTCTAAA
Organism: Epiperipatus broadwayi; assembly: GCA_028023455.1. Lineage (NCBI taxonomy): Eukaryota > Metazoa > Onychophora > Udeonychophora > Euonychophora > Peripatidae > Epiperipatus > Epiperipatus broadwayi. The sequence goes on along the minus strand of JAQFVV010013573.1, from coordinate 7,029 downwards.
AAAATAAAAATTAATAAATTCTATGTTTATGTGTTGATTTAAGAATAAAAATATGAACAGTGCATAATTTGGCACTTATTATTGATGCAAAAACTGTCATACTTCTATAGTTGTTCATCTAATGGTTACCTTACATTTGTTATGATGGAATATCTGGGAAATGAATCATTGTAAGAGATTACATTAAAATATTCATCATTAATTAAATTTTGTCATTATGGAAGTAAATATGCACCTCTGAATTAAAATCCTTTCTGAAAAAGTTATTTAATATGCTTTGCTTTCATAACAAAGATGATACTGACATATGCTAAGATTATGTTAGATTATTATAAGTAATAATAGGTTTATTCACCTTTTTATATTCAATGTTATATAAATGTATGCTATTGCATTCAATCAAGTTGATTTTTTCAAAATTAGTTTTTGTCTGTAATTATAGATTCTATTAATAATTATTATAAAAAAATTAATCAAGTGATTTTATTGTTCCTGGAATTTATAAGAAGTTTAAGCCACCAAATAATTAGAAATGGATGCAACCCATGAATCTTAATTTCTGGAATCTACCTCTTTACTATTGTGCGAAAACATCTAAATCAATAATTAATTTTGTACAAAGCTTACGTTTATAATTTTAAAGTTAATTTTACTTTGGATTTTTTTTTTTTTTAGTTTAAAAATCTAATTAATTACTGGTGATTTGTAGATATGACAAATTAATTTTTGATCAATTGTTCATATTTAAAAGTTTAGATTTTAAAATTTATTAAACTTATTTATTTGTTCTTAAATGCTTTTTCTGGAAATCCTAAATCAGTATATAAAATTTTTAGTTGAGTCAATATAATTCAAAATTGTGTCTTATATTTGCATTTAATGGCTTAAAATAATATTTAAAACTTATGTTTAATTATTTCGTGTTTTAATAAAGCACTTTCATTTTCCTCTTTTTAAACCTCATAAAAGCATCAAGTAAACATTTCTGCTTTTTAAAAATATTGCATACAGTATGTTGAAACATACTCTATACCTGTAGTTCAGTAAACAATATTTATTCTATTATACAAATCTGATATGTAGCAGTAATTAAAAGATAAAAAGATCATTAATTTATTATGCATTTTTAATTATTAATCTATTACATATTTTCCATTAAAAAAAATATTAAAGTGTAAATGTACAAAAAAATTTAAAACAATCTGAGAATGAGGGGTCACATACTTTCTTTAGTGCTAGACTGAAAAATTTAAATATCAGTCTAGTTCTAATTATTAAAAAGAGCAGAATAAACTTTATCTTTTGTGAACTATAACTATGGCTAATATATATATGACTGTGTTGGAATGAAATAACTTATCAAACATAAATCATCATACCAAAAATAGAAACTTTTAATTTATAAATGATGATGATGATGATGATGATGATGATTATTATTATTATTATTATTATTATTATTATTATTATTATTATTATTATTATTATTATTATTATTATATTAATACAGCCCAAGAAAATGAAATGTTGATTAATTTAAAACTGTACCAAACTGCAATAATTATGTACTCACTTTCTCATGACTGCTTGAGCTCAAGTTTAAAGTCATAGCACCCAATTAATTACAACACTTATGAAGAATGAGTGCTTCTATCACTGTTGGAAACTGAACAACTAAATCACACAAAATAGAAAAGAAAAAAAACATCACAAATTTATTTCACATTGATCAATAATGGAAGTTATATATATACCATGGTAAGACTGTTTCTTTTTAAAAAGCTTCAATAAAAGACAATAAAAAAACACCTTAAAATATCAGTGTAATCCATTTCCTTTACTTTAATTTACTTCATTGTTATTAATCATTAAGTTACTTTTATTTAATTATTTTTATATGCTTATTCATTGTATAAATTTATTTTAAAATAATTATTTTTATTTTGTATGTATGTGTGAGTTAGTTAATTCTATATAGTAAATAAATGGTTATTTGTCTATAAAACTCAAGCTGCAAGTAGGATTTTATATCATATTTCATTTCAAATGGAAACATAACTTATCACTTTCATGTTTATAAAAAAGAGTTAAAGAAAATGCTTAACCACTGAGTCAATGCCACGTCCATTGGAAATTGAAAATTATAGGATCTGAAATCTATCCATTAAGCATTTTTTCTTTTTACAGATAAAAAGATTGTGCCCTGATAAATGCTGGAAATACATGCCTTTTTATTTAAAATAAATTATGTATTTCAATTTCCTAATGTTGCTTTTATGAAGGTAATTGGGAAATATAACCCATTCAATCATCTCCATCCCTATATAACTCTATAAAAGTTACCCAAGTCAGTTATATTTAAATGTAATTGCTTCAGTTTATGATACTATATATATATATATATATATATATATATATATATATATATATATATATATATATATATATATATATATATATATATATATATATATATATATATATGTAGTGAAGTTGTGATATTTATTACATTTTGTTCCAAATCCCATCCCCGTCGTTGTATACCTCATACATCACATATAAAAACTCATTATTTGATAATCTTTAATTAGAATAGAATATTGTTTATTGAGCCACAAGGGTAGAATGTTTTTCAATATATATATATATATATATATGTATATATATATATATATATATATATATATATTTATAACATAGGCACTTTTTTGTTTATATGACATGCTTACATAAATTAAAATTATAGTATAAACAAAGCTTTTAAAAAATAATAATAATATAATTATTACTTAAAATTTGATTGGACACATTTACATAAGGTTTTACTTATTCATTTACTGAAAGAATAAGAATAAGAAAATAATTGATGCACCATATTTTTATATTTCAAATAAATTGTAAAATGTCTGACTTTTATCACATTTAAGAATGCCTTGGGGGATATTCTTTTTTTTTTCAATAACATTTTTATAGAAATGCAATAAAAATCTCTTTGTCAAAAAAAAATTCCATTACTCTAATTGTTTTGATGTTTTTAAATCAATATCAATTTTATGTATGACCTCAAATTTTGTAAAACGTTTTAGCAATATGCTTGGAAAGTATTTTATTTTGCAAAATACTGTTCAGCAAAGACAGAAATAGAACAAGAAAATGTATGAACTTTCAACATAAGCTAATAAAACTTTCTTAATAAACACAACTGTATATAATGCCCTGAGGTGGATATAGCATATTGTATAATGTATTTACAAATTTTAATTTTTTAAAAAATTTGATCAGAGATGGAAAAATGGCTGCTTGAATATGATAAAATTTATTAAATTTACAAATTTTTATGTTTTATTGTTTATTTACATTTTTGTTTATTTTTATATTTTTTTAAATAATATACAATTGAAATAAAGTATGTTGATATAGCATATTTTGAGGCTTTACTGTAATTACATTATTAAACTCCAAATTCTCTGTTGTACGAATGAGTCATTAATAATTATCACATTATAGAATGTAATGAGATCTCAGATTAGTCTCTTAGCCTTTGATCAAAATAGCCAAAAATATTTTCAGACAGCTTATAAGTAAAATTTCTAAATTTATAGCTGCTAACATTATGCTGATTTTATTTATCTAAAAATAAAAGTATGTTTGGGTTACAAACCATCAGGTTTTTGAATCTTTCAAACCATTTTTTGTCTAGTAGTATAATATAAGAGGCATCCTCTGGATAATGATAAAATACAGTGAGAAATCACAACAGGTCTACATTATTATTTATTTCTGTCCATTTTTTATTGCCACAAATTTTATATTTTATTCGCAGATATTTTGGATTATTTCTATCATGTACCTTGGAATGTTAAATGTTTTTTAAAAAACTTCAAAAGTTATTTATACCATTCCAAATATATCTTATAGTTAGTTTATAGAAGACAAGCTTTCAAGTGGTATTTTATTTTTATTTTTTAGATATTGATGACCTGAACTGTGATGATGTTAGCACAATAACCATTTGATTAATAAATATTGAATTTAAAGTAGGATTCTAAGCAATTAGACCATTCTGTTAAGAGCAATCATCAGGAAAAAATTTCATATATATATGATATGTTTAAAATCTGCTTTTTTATTTTATTTTAAGGGCAAGAATAATAACTGGTTTTAAAATATTAAGAATTACAATCCTAAAATGACTTAGAACTTATATACCATTTATTGTGATTGAATCAGTTTCTTTAATTTTTTTCCTTTTACTTTTCAGCCCAATAATTTTATATTTTACCACTCAAAATATGTTTTTGGTACCTACACGGTTTGATACTTTACATATATTTTTAATGGGAGACTAAATTCATGGATACTTATTTTTTCATCATATATGGTATTTCATATAATCCAATATACATATATATATATATATATATCTATATGTACAATGGTATCATCAGAAATCTTAGTATTTATTTTTATTTTTTAAACATCATTTTCAAAGATCCTTTTAGTTTCTCTCTATTTTATTTGTAATTTTTCTGTTATTTTTTTCTTACCATCAAAAGAGAAATTATCCACTCTTTTTTCAGACATTCTATTTTCTCATATCATAATTTCATCATTTGTTAATATTCTAACAAAAAATGTTCAACATTGTCTGTTCTGACCCTCATAAATTGTTTGATGAATTAAAATCATTCTTCAGTATTTAGTATGCTTTATTTGACTCAGTCTTTCTGCTCTCATCTTAAGCAACAATTCTTTTCTCTTTTCATCAGAACAATCTTTTTTTATATAATAATGACCTTGTTTTGAAATCATAATGGTAGTTTTTTTTAATCATATATGTATTTTGATTTTCATAACATTTTTAAATATAAATTTTATGATCATGTGCTTCTAGAGCAACAATCTCTAATCATGAAAATCATTAGCTTAGACTCTGCTTAGAAACATCATCTAGTGTTCATTTTTTGCCCATGGTTTTACAATAAATGAGTGTAAGGAATGATTTTAAAAATGAAGTACATGTCAGTGCATGGTAGTTACTAGAAAAGTCACATTAAAAATAGTAAAATCTGGATTTTTTATTTATTCTATATATATAATTTTTAAAGATTGAAAGTATAGACTAATGTGTAAAATTTTTAAACCAATAAATATCACATGCTCACCATTTTTTGTGCCTGCTTGTAACTGTTCTTAAAACAGGCAAAACTCTCTATATGTATTGCTACTCAATACAATCCAAAGTAATCAATGGATACCAAATGAAAAGAAATGGTGATCATGTGATATTTTTTGGCTTAAAACCAATCTTGCCTAATAGGATATAGAGGTGGATATGGTTATTAAAGAACCAATGACACTAAACTATAGGTACTGAACTGAGCTCAGACCTTTCTGACTATATAAGATAATGAAAATATTATAGTGTTTTTAATTTAAGACTCATAGTTTTGTATTTAAGTAGAGATAAAAGGTGGCTGATAGAGGGTTGCATTAGATGCTAAGATCTAGGTGCAGTGCTCTCAGATCCAAGGTTCCTCACTGATGAAGGCCATGAGCCAGAAACTAGTCTGGGAATATTAGATGAGTAGGAACTAGATGGAGATTTTATGCTCAAGCCTTCCTGCATCCATTAATTGCTCTGTCTTGCACTGAGTGGCAATATGTATGGAGAGTTTTGCCTGTTTAAGATTTTTCCTAGCAATTTGACTAAAGCAAAATTACATATTTTTGAAAAACAGTGCTTATAAAGTTTGTGTTTTTTTGAATAACATTAATGTATCTTTGTTTTAGAAATTTTATTATAAAACTTCTACAAAACCTTTTATTTATTACAAAATATACATAAAATGGTATGACTAATTTTAAATCTTCTGGGGCTTTAAAAATATGCAACCATACTTCCATTTTCTTTAAAGACATGGCAATTTTAGTTTCTGTAAGAAATAAATATGATACCATAGCAGGCGAATCACAGATGAAATACATAATTGCTGCAGTAGTTAACAACTGATAGACATTATTTTGACCAGCCTTTTGGAGATTTTCATTGTTTAATGCTACTTTATTTTTTCTAACTTTTTATAAGTGTAATAAATTTGTCTATTAAAATAAAACAAAAGCACTAAAACTCCACTCTGGGAAAAGATGGAATTGATGCATAATAATATGAAAAATTGCTATGATTTTATAAAATATAAATTTTATTGGCCATAATAATATACCAGGAATCAATTGTGACAGAAAATTATTTTTTTAAAGTTATATGTCTGATAGTTCAGTATAACAGCAAATATTATGATAGACATAGTTACAATTGCAGAAACTCTTTTTGGTGAAGTTTTTCCACTGCAATGGATGGCACATAGCAATGGATCATTCCACAGCAAGAGCATATGTTAAGAAGGAATTAATGGTAATGCAAGAGTAGTAAATTTTATAAACTACTTTGGCTTGAATAATGGCTACTATATAATTATTGTAAATATGTATTATAAAATTCTGCAAATATTATTGTAGCCAAGGCTAACAAATCTCTAATGGTGCATATTTGAAAATAGGATACGAGTTCTTATTCTTTCTTAATACAATTGTAGTCATTATATTTCCAAATAGTCCAAAAAATGATACAAAAGAAAAAACAAGTTTTATTTCATAGATCTTCTGAGTTTTTATCTTTCAAGATGATATATATATATATATATATAAAATACATATTTTGCGGGTTCATCCGTGTTAAAAACTTTTAATATCAATTTACTGACGTTTCGACTTGATCACACAAGCCATCCACAGAGTTATAAAAAGGTAGAAAGACGGTTGTAGAGGCGCTACAATCACTGGTTTGAATAAAACATTAAAAATCCCACCAATAGCAAAAATGTTAAATTTAAGAATGTTTTTTAAAGAAATCTTTCCAAATAGGAGGAAGTTTGCACGTATCATCTCGCTTATTGATACAATCTGGCCTTTTAAGTATCTCAATGGCTTCTCTGATTTTGCATTGGTAGAGATTATCACATCTGGATA